>ML380872.1:6227-170533 GCA_005239525.1 Nicotiana knightiana | reverse complement strand
ATTGTTGGACCCTAGTGAGTGTCAAGTCAACCTCTCGTCACTACCTCTCTGAGGTTAGGCGGGAGACTTACTGAGTACACGTTGTTTTTTTACTCATGCTACACTTGCTGTGCATTTTTATTGCACAAGTACTTTCATAGCAATGTGGAGGATTCGGATACTTAGATGAGTTCCATCATCCGGAGGCGATCCGTAGCTGACAGAGTGTCCTTCGTACTGTATCTATTTCATTTAAATTTCCTTGTCCAGTTGTATTTCGGATAGGCAAGTAATGATTGTTGAATTCCTAGAAATTGCTCATGTACTTGTGACACCGGGTTCTGGGGTATGTATTGGGATATAATTGCTTAATTGAAATCTTTAAACCATTATTTTTAATCAACAGGTTTTTATTTGGTTGATATGTAATAAAGTGGAAGGAAATGTTTTTCATAAACGTCAAAAATCGGAATGTTATTTCAACTAATTAAGGGGTTGGCTTGCCTGACAGTGGTGTCAGGCGCCATCACGACTCGTAGATTTTGGGTCGTGACAACATGGTATCAGAGCGCTAGGTTCCTGTAAGTCTCACGAGTAATGAGCAAGTCTAGTAGAGTCTTGCGGATCAGTACGGAGGCGTCCGTACTTATCTTCGAGAGGCTACAGGGATGTTAGTAGTACTTCCTTTCTTGATTCTTCATCGTGCGAGTTGATTCCTTTGAGGCTTATGCCTATGTTCATTCCTACTCAATCTTATGCGTCGCGAAGCGCTTGCTATGAATCAGGAATTTGAGGAATGGAAATGGTGCTACGAATGTAATCTGAGATGCTTCCATGTGTAATTGGTCGTGGTTGTTGTTATGGCCCTCCAAAAGGGTAATATGAGTTTCAGCTCAATAGTTGTGTTTCTGGGAGCCTTAAGGCTGTGCTCGGGTAGTGATGATGTTTGTAATTGGTTGTGGCGCGGTGTCGGTATGATGATAGAATGCTTGCCCGTATATTGATGGTGATGAATGGTTTGAAGGGAGGTTTTCTCAGAGTTTGATTTCGAGATTTCAGTGCTTTTGTGTCGGCAAAGGAAGGGAATTTGGGTTATGAATGGTCCTGTTGGGGTTGATAAGGTAGTAAGACTTGGCGTCTTCAAGTGAGGTGGGATATGTACCTGTGACGTGTAGTAGTCGTCATTGATCGGATAGAATGTGTTAGGTTCGGCGGTGCTATGGTTTCTTCAATTGCGTGGGGTTAGAGTATCGAGAAGTGTTGAAGAATGCGGTTGGCAGGGATCGTGAGGTGCAGTGGTTCAGTACCGGATAAGTGTTGTTAATGAATGCATCTAGAGAAAGATCATCTTCGGAGAGCCCGAAGTCGTGGTGATCTGCTGGTCTGAGAGCTACAGAGAACGGTCCTGAAGTAAGGCTAGGCGGTGGTTCCATTCTTAAGAGGCCAGGTGTAAGAAGCGGAAGTCGAGCAGTCGCAAAGTGGGGGAGTCCCACCATATGCAGTTGAGTCGTAGGGTTGTCTTCGCATAGGGTCGCGGATTGTCGGCGTGTTGGCAAGTTATTTCAGCTAAGGGAAAGGATTAAAATGGTGATTGTGCGTGGGGTTTGATGAATATGTGCAAGAGTTGGCCCTGTCGGGCCAGGGTTAGGCTTTGGAAGATTCAGGATTTAGGCTTAAGGCATGGGCGAGTTGTAAGGATAGTGACTCAGTCACGTGTTTCCTTGAAAGAGGTGTTCCTGTTCTAGGAGAGCCTTGGAGTTGATTGTATTCCGGGCCGATCAGAGTGGGTGACTCTCAATAGCGGTCCTAGTGAGTTCAAAGTTAAGAATGCGGCGTTAAGGGTTCAGGCAGCAGTACGATTGAGAGTTGAGCTTTTGCAGAGTAATTTCTGACAAAAAGAAGGATGGGTGGAATGTTCTATGATGTGTTTCAGCATGCAGGATACCATCGGGGGAGTGAGAAATAAACTCCGGATTGTATAAGGATTATTAGAAGGGTATGAGACGGGTTGCGGGATTTAGGCAGCATAGTCTCGTGAATCAAGGTCACTCGGGATGAGCGAGGGTTGAGTTTGCTATGGGTTGAAGGAAGTTGTTATTATTCCTGAGGCAGTTGAAGATGATTAAAAGAAAATAGATTGATTAGCCATGGTTGAAATGGCACATTTGCGGAAGTGATCGGTTCCCTGGTGTGATTTAGTTATGCATATTGTTTGTGCCGGTGTGTGCGGGGTTTGTCGACCATCGTAACGGATCTCATGTAGGAGCATTTGAGTGCTATGGCCAGTCAGGTGTAGGCGGATCCCAGAAGGGTTATGGTGGTATAGACTACTACTTAAGGATTTGCATGGTTGGGTGATAATGGGAATTCACTAGTGTGTTGAGATGGTACTCTTGAATTGAGTCAAGTAAAAAGTTTCTATGTGATGAAGTGTTCACTCTGTTGGTGGTTCGGAAGTTATGATGGAATTCTTGCGCTACCTCATGTCGGTATGTTAAGTGCGGGAAGCAGTATGTAACTGGGAGTAAGAATCGAGATTGAGGTCCGATGTATATAAGGATGTCGTGAGATTGATATTCGGTGAATGAGGCTTGTACCCTGGTCATGGGTTCTTAATGTGTTTTTCAGCCTTAGTGTGGCTGGTGTTATGGATGGGCAGACTTGTTGCCTTGGGTGGAAGGTCGTGGAAGCATGACCGCGGAAATATTGTATAAAGCGTGACATGTAGTCACTTGATGGATTTCAGATTTGGACTGAGTATAAGGAAGTGCGATGTTTCTTAATTGAGACTTTATGCCTGGAAGGAATTCAGTTCATTTGGTAGTGGATTATGGGGTGTTAGTCCCGTTAATGATGGTTGTTCTCGTGTATTATGAGAGAAAGTGGGTTAATATGGACCCAGGCAAAAGCTATTAGCTTAGTTGGGCAAGAAAGGTGGCTCGATGATTCTGGATGGATTTAAATATGATTATGCACTCCGTATGAGCCAGGCATGTTCCTTTCAGTGGAGCGCTTTTCATGGAAAAGTATTAGGACAGTGGGTGTTGTTCCGTCTTTGTCAAATTCATGTGTTATTGTGATTGTGCCGTGCGAGTTATGAAACGGCTTGATAATTTCCTACGTGTTGAGGTCCCGCGTAGTGGGGATGTTATGTGATCATGATAGCTCTTGATATCCAGAGTGTGTATATATATCGCACCTCAGTCGTGCTTGAGTTTTGTTGCATACGACTCTATCAGTCTCCCCAGGATGTGAGTTTTATGATGGGATCGGGTGATGATGAGAAGGGTTAATATGTATTTATTTTCTTGTGTTTTATTTCCTATTTTCTGGTAAGAATTCATATTAGTTGCGTGAGATGAATAGTTCCGTCCTGAGTCATTTATTATTATCATGTTCGAGTTATGGCCTATTGGCGCCATCACGACTCGTAGATTTTGGGCCGTGACAACATCGTATCAGAGCACTAGGTTCCTGTAGGTCTCACGAGTCATGNCTGTTAGGAGTACTTCCCTTCTTGATTCTTCATCGTGCGAGTTGATTCCTTTCAGGCTTATGCCTATGTTCATTCCTACTCAATCTTACGTGTCTCGAAGCGCTTGCTATGGATCAGGAATTTGAGGAATGGAAATGGTGCTACGAATGTAATCCGAGATGCTTCCATGTGTAATTGGTCGTGGTTGTTGTTATGGCCCTACAAAAGGGTAATATGTGTTTCAGTTCAGTAGTTGTGTTTCTGGGTGCCTTAAGGCTGTGCTCGGGTAGTGATGATGTTTGCAATTGGTTGTCGCGTGATGTCGTTATGATGATTGAATGCTTGCCCGTATGTTGAGGGTGATGAATGGTTTGAAGGGAGGTCTTCTCAGAGTTTGATTTCGAGATTTCAGTGCTTTTGCGTCGGAAGAGGAAGGGCGTTTGGTTATGAATGGTCCGGTTGGGTTTGATAAGGTAGTAAGACTTGGCGTCTTCAAGTGAGGTGGGATATGCACCTGTGACGTGTAGTCGTCGTCATTGATTGGATGAAATGTGTTAGGTTCGGTGGTGCTATGGTTTCTTTGGTTGCGTGGGGTATGAGTATCGAGAAGAAGTGTTGACGAATGCCGTTGGCGGGGATCGTGAGGTGCGGTGGTTCAATACCGGATAACTGTTGTTAATGAAGGTAGCTAGAGAAAGATCATTTTCGGAGAGCGTGAAGTCGTGGTGATCTGCTGGTCTGAGAGCTACAGAGAACGGTCCTGAAGTAAGGCTAGGCGGTGGTTCCGTTTCTAAGAGGCCAGGTGTAAGAAGCGGAAGTCGAGCAGTCTCAAAGTGGGGGAGTCCCACCATATGCAGTTGGGTCGTAGGGTTGTCTTCGCATAGGGTCGCGGATTGTCGGCGTGTTGGCAAGTTATTTCAGCTAAGGGAAAAGAGTAAAATGGTGATTGTGCGTGGGGTTAGATGAATATGTGCAAGAGTTGGCCCTATCGGGCCAGGGTTAGGCTTTGGAAGATTCAGTATTTAGGCTTAAGGCATGGGCGAGTTGTAAGGATAGTGACTCAGTCACGTGTTTCCTTGAAAGGGGTGTTCCTGTGCTAGGAGAGCCTTGGAGTTGATTGTATTCGGCGCCACTCACAGTGGGTGACTCTCAATAGCGGTCCTAGTGAGTTCAAAGTTAAGAATGCGGCGTTAAGGGTTCAGGCAGCAGTATGATTGAGAGTCGAGATTTTGCAGAGTAATTTATGAGAAAAAGAACGAAGGGTAGAATGTTCTATGATGTGTTTCAGCATGCAGGATACCATCGGAGGAGTGAGAGAAATAAACTCCGGATTGTAGAAGGATTATCAGAAGGGTATGAGACGGGTTGCGGGATTTGGGCAGCATAGTCTCGTGAATCAAGGTCACTCGGGATGAGTGAGGGTTGAGTTTGCTATGGGCTGAAGGAAGTTGTTATTATTCCTGAGGCAATTGAAGATGATTAAAAGAAAATAGATTGATTAGCCATTGTTGAAATGGCACATTTGCGGCAGTGATCGGTTCCCTGGTGTGATTTAGTTATGCATGTGGTTTGTGCCGGTGTGTGCGGATTTTGTCGGCCGTCGTAATGGATCTCATGTGGGAGCATTTGAGTTCTATGGCATGTCAGGTGTAGGCGGATCCCGGAAAGGTTATGGTGGTATATACTACTACTTAAGGATTTGCATGGTTGGGTGATAATGGGAATTCACTCGTGTGTTGAGATGGTACTCTTGAATTGAGTCAAGTAAAAAGTTTCTATATGATGAAGTGTCCACCCTATTGGTGGTTCGGAAGTTATGATGGAATTCTTGCGCTACCTCATGTTCGGAGTAAGCTGGTGTTATCTTCAGTGTCACCTGAGATTGATATTAGGTGAAGGAGGCTTGTACCCTGGTCATGGGTTCTTGATGTGTTTTGCGGCCTTAGTGTGGCCGGTGTTATGGATAGGAAGACTTGTTGCCTTGGGTGGTTGTGGATTATGGGGTGTTAGTCCTTGTGATGATGGTTGTTCTCGTGTATTATGAGAGGAAGTGGGTTAATATGGACCCAGGCAAAAGCTATTAGCTTAGTTGGGCGAGCAAGGTGGCTCGATGTTTCTGGATGGATTTAAATATGATTATGGACTCCGTATGAGCCAGGCATGTTCCTTTCAGTGGAGCACTTTTCATGGAAAAGTATTAGGACAACGGGTGTTGTTCCGTCTTCGTCAAATACATGTGTTATTGTGATTTTGCCGTGCAAGTTGTGAAACGGCTTGATAATTTCCTATGTGTTGAGGTCCCGCATAGTGGGGATGTTATGTGAGCATGATAGCTCTTGAGATCCAGAGTGTGTATATATATATCGCACCTCAGTTGTGCTTGAGTTTCGTTGCATGCAGCTCTATCAGTCTCCCCATGATGGTATTATGCGCTTAGCGTGCTTGTGATCGATATTCAATAATTTGTAATAGTGAGTGATTCAGCTCCGTGTATATTTCCTTATGTGATTTTTATGATGGGATCGGGTGGCACGCCGCCACGGGTATGTTATTTTGATCGGGTTCCACGCTGCAACAGTGTGATGAAGAGAAGGGTTAATATGTATTTATTTTCTTGTGTTTTATTTCCTATTTTCTGTAAGAATTCATATTAGTTACGTGAGATGAATAGTTTCGTCCTGAGTCGTTTCTTATTATCATGTTTGAGTTATGGCCTATTGGCGCGATGTGGTATCATGTGAGGTTGTTGGTCATGTTGGGTGGCTTGTTGTTGAGCAGTTCGTACTGGGTGAGACGAGATTATCGGATCAGGGATCAGTGCGATGAGGTTATGTGAAGTGTATATTAAAGAGCAAATACCATTATTGAGGTTCATAATGAAGTGGTGATTCTAGTCAAGATGAGGTATTCAAGGATTTGTTAACTCTGCAGTTGAGTATGAATTTCTGCACATTTCCTCCGTTGTGGTGGTATCGTCAGCATTATAGCAGGGTGTATGAATATTTGTTATGAGGTGCATTGGGAACATCAGATTCGTGGACCTTGGCTATTAAGGTTTAGGGAGCGTCATTTTGGTCAGATGATGAGTTGTGCGGTGCATGGTGCCGATTCAGCAAGGGTATGCAGTTATGATCTGGTATATCGTGTGCTAGTTGATGCAGTGCTTATATATTGGAACTAGGTTTGGCTAGAGATAATTTCAGGTGTTTGAATGAATTCTGAGCTTATTATATGAATAAAGAAGAAATCTCTCGATTTGATCAAGCTATTGTGCTCGACTAGGTTGTTGTAGCACGGGCAGGTGCTCGAAATGTTAAACGGTGAATTCAGATAACTCCAGAGCAGTTCTTTCCACGTTCGAGGATGAACGTCGGTTTAAGTGGGGGAGAATGTAACGACCCGACCGGTCATTTTGAGCTCTAGCGCGTCGTTCAACGGTTTGAAGTCGTGAGCAGCTTCATTTCAGGTATTATGACCCATGGGCGTGGGCGGAATTGAATTCCAGGAAGTTTAGAATTGATTTGGAGAGAAAATTCTCATTTCAGAAGCGTTAAGTTGGAGAAATCAACTAAGATTGGAATTTATAGTAAACGACCTCTGAATCAAGATTTGAAGGTTCCAGCAGGTTCGTATGATGATCTCGGACTCAGGCGTATGTCTGGCTCGGGATTTGGTTAACCCGGGAGCGCTTCAGCGTATATTGTGGAAGTTAGCATTTTAGAAGGATTTCATGAATTTGGAGATTCTGGAATTGGGAGCGTGATCGGAGGTGAATTTGGATGTCAGTAGGTCATTTTGGGGTCATTTGGCTAAATATAGAAATTTGAAGGTTTTTGAGAAATCCGGTCGGAAGTGAGAATTTTGATATCGTGGTCGGAGTGCGATTCCGGAAGTTGGAGCAGGTCCATAATGTTGGATATGAGTTGTGTGAAAATTTGGGGTCAATCGGAGGTGATTTGACGGGTTCCGACATCGAATGTGGAAGTTTGGAATTTCAAGTTCTTAAGGATTTGGATTGATGAGAGATTCGTCGTTTCAATGTTGTTTGATGTGATTTGAGTCTTCGAGCAAGTCCGTGTTAAGTTTTGGGATAGGTTGGTATGATTGGACGGGGCCTCGGGTGGATTCCGGGTGGCTAACGGATCAAAGTTGAAGTTGGAAAAGGGACTGAAGGTTGCTTTCATCTGGTGTAATCGCACCTGCGAGGCTTTGATCGGGTATATCGTGTGCTAGTTGATGCAGTGCTTATATATTGGAACTAGGTCTGGCTAGAGAAATTTTCAGGTGTTTGAATGAATTCTGAGCTTATTATATGAATAAAGAAGAAATCTCCAGATTTGATCAAGCTATTGTGCTCGACTAGGTTGTGGTAGCACGGGCAGGTGCTCGAAATGTTAAACGGTGAATTCAGATAACTCCAGAGCAGTTCTTTCCACGTTCGAGGACGAACGTCGGTTTAAGTGGGGGAGAATGTAACGACCCGACTGGTCATTTTGAGCTCTAGCGCGTCGTTCAGCGGTTTGAAGTCGTGAGCAGCTTCGTTTCAGGTATTATGACCCGTGGGCGTGGTCGGAATTGAATTGAAGGAAGTTTAGAATTGATTTGGAAAGTAAATTCTCATTTTAGAAGCCTTAAGTTGGAGAAATCAACTAAGATTGGAATTTAGAGTAAATGACCTCCGAATCAAGATTTGAAGGTTCCAGCAGGTTCGTATGATGATCTCGGACTTCGGCGTATGTCCGGCTCGGGGTTTGGATAACCCGGGAGCGCTTCAGCGTATATTGTGGAAGTTAGCATTTTAGAAGGATTTCATGAATTTGGGCTTGGAGTGCATATCAGTGAGGTTGATTTCCGTTTGGGATACCGAGTCTGGGAATAGATCCGTATGGTGATTCTGGAATTGGGAGCGCGATCGGAAGTGAATTTGGATGTCCGTAGGTCATTTTGGGGTCATTTGGCTAAAGATAGAAATTTGAAGGTTTTTGAGAAATCCGACCGGAAGTGGGAATTTTGATATCATGGTCGGAGTGCGATTCCGGAAGTTGGAGAAGGTCTGTAATGTTAGATATGAGTTGTGTGCAAAATTTGGGGTCAATCGGAGGTGATTTGACGGGTTCCGGCATTGAATGTGGAAGTTTGAAATTTCAAGTTCTTAAGGATTTAGATTGATGAGCGATTGGTCGTTTCAATGTTGTTTGATGTGATTTGAGGCTTCAAGTAAGTCAGTGTTATGTTTTGGGATAGGTTGGTATGATTGGACGGGGTCCCGTAGGCCTCGGGTGGATTTCGGGTGGTTAATGGATCAAAGTTGAAGTTGGAAAAGGGACTGAAGGGTGGTTAATGGATCAAAGTTGAAGTTGGACCGCAGGTGCGAAAAAAGGCCTGGGTAGAATGTTTAAAGATGGGTTTTGTCATTTCTAACCCATTTTTCATATATTCTGGACGATTTTGGAGAGCTTTCCAAGGGAGATTTCATCAGGGATCAGAGGTAAGTTGTTTCTACTCATTTCTAAGGTTAAATACAAGATTTATGCATAAATTTGGTAGGGGGATTGTGGAAACAATTGGGGTTTTTGAAGAAAAACCTAGGAAATGTAAATTTGGAATTTAGCCATGAATTTGAGTATGGAATGTAGAGTAAATTGCATGATTGAACTAGTAGAGCTATGTGTAGCATGTATCTTCGAGAACTTCGGATTTCCAGGCACGTGGGCTCGAGGGCATTTTTGTCATTTCTCCAAGCGGGGTTGCAAAAGTGTATAATCTGAATTGTTGTGAGTATTAGGATGAATTTTCATTGCTTCGCCGTTATGTGGTAGTTTCGGAGCGTTATGCGTCCGTTGGAGTCATCGGAAGGGCTTGGAAGCGGGTGTTGGAATTTCGGAGCGAGGTAAGTCTCCTTTCTAACTTTATGAGGGGGAATCATCCCCCTAGGTGAATTAATTAAAGACATGCTATTATTTTAATGGGATACGTATGCACGAAGTGACGGGAGTCCGTGCGTAGCTACTATTATGTCATGTCTGGGTAGTCTAGGACCCACTAGCATGCCTTACATGTTATACTTGTAATCCTGCCTGTAATATTTAACTGCTAATATAATTGAAGATGTAATTGAATATCTAAAAGAAAACTAGGGTTCATCTTGTTAATCTTCCAAAAAGAGAATTTATCTCCCTATGGATATTTGTGTACCTGGATTATGTTGTATCTTGGAATATCATTAAACTTGACAAATGAGTTTCCAAAACAAATGATTTCAAAACCTATGTTTCATGTTTCATTTAATAAGCATTCTACCATTTCCCTGAGAAAACTATTTTCTTAATAAAATATGGATTTAATGTGTGGAAATGTGCCAGCACTCGAATCGTAGGTATGATTCGCGATTGAGGGAAGCTTTATAGTAATTTGATATAAATGCGTCAGCACCCGAGTCGCATGTATGATTCACGAGCGGGGGAAGCTTTATAATATTCAGTATCAGTGTGTCAGCACTCGAATCGTAGGTATGATTCGCGATTGAGGAAAGCTCTATAGTAATTTGGTATAAATGTGTCAGCACCCGAGTCGCAGGTTTGATTCGCGAGCGGGGGAAGCTTTATAATATTCAGTATAAGTGTGTCAGCACTCAAATCGCAGGTATGATTCGCGATCGAGGGAAGCTTTATGGTAATTTGGTATAAATGTTTCAGCACCCGAGTCGCAGGTATGATTCGCGAGCGGGGAAAGCTTTACGACTATTCAGTGATTAGATATTCCTTCGACTCTGGCCGGTTGTCTTATCCTTGTGTGCGCATGAATATTTGGTATTGTTGTATTTATATTGGCTTGGCATGTACTCGGAAAAAGAAAAGTGTACATTGTTGTTTATTCTCAGTAGTTACCTGGATTTCTGTACTTGATACGTATTCGCTGCTCACTATCCTGCATGTCTAATGTACTTCATCATATTCTGTCATATATTATGTTGTTGGACCCTAGTGAGTGTCAAGTCAACCTCTCGTCACTACCTCTCTGAGGTTAGGCGAGCGACTTACTGAGTACACGTTGTTTTTGTACTCATGCTACACTTGCTGTGCATTTTTATTGCACGGGTACTTTCATAGCAATGTGGAGGATTCAGAGACTTAGACGAGCTGCATCATCCGGAGGCGATCCATAGCTGACATAGTATTCTTCACTCTGTATCTATTTCATTTAAATTTCCTTGTCCAGTTGTATTTCGGACAGGCTTTTAATGATTGTTGAATTCCTAGAAATTGCTCATGTACTTGTGACACCGGGTTCTGGGGTATGTATTGGGATATAATTGCTTAAGTGAAATCTTTAAACTATTGTTTTTAATTAACAGGTTTTTATTTGGTTGATATGTAATAAAGTGGAAGGAAATGTTTTTCATAAATGTTAAAAACTGGAAAGTTATTTCAACTAATTAAGGGGTTGGCTTGCCTAACAGTCGTGTCCGGCGCCATCACGACTCGTAAATTTTGGGTCGTGACACAATGCTCGCTTTAATAAAACGGTCTTTACATTCTGTTTTTGTTCACCTAGATATCCTGCATACAGGATTCCAAATTAACAAAGTTTTCTGATTCAATTGCGTGCTTTTGTTGTTTATGTGTGGTGGTCAATGTGAGCCCTTATTTGTTCTTTATTTTAAAGTCTTATTTGTCTTTAGTTTTTCGCCTAGATTTCTAATTTTAAGTAACATAGGTCGGTCTAGAACCATCCTAAATAGAGGTCCTAATACCTCCAGGGCTATAGGTAAGGGATGGGTAGTGAACGCATAAGGAACGAGTTAGAAGCTACTAGAATGCTTAGGTAACTACTTAAAGATTGTAATTGGATAGTAAAGAAATGATAGCCCGCGCGCTAATGCTATGAGTAACACCCCAACTTGGGGAAGTCACAAAGTATTGCATGGAATGATCTTATAGGCTAAAAAAATTAGGACCCCCCTTATAATCCTGTTTAAAGTAATTTGTGTTGTCCAAATTGTTTTCTTCCCTTTTTAGACTAATTCGCTTAATTTAAGTTCGGCCGGGACCCACCGTTGTGGACCTCAAGGGGTGCCTAACACCTTCCCCTCAAGGTAATTTGAACCCTTAACCGATCTCTGGTGATGCAAACTAGTTCTATGAGTTAATTACTCTAGGTGCCCTAACGCACCTCAATCCGTTAGGTGGCAACTCTTCCAATTCCTTACCCAATCCCAAAAGAAGGAGTTGTTCCAGAAATGTCGAAACCCGATTTCACGAGGAAAATGGGGCGTGACAAGGTGCATGTAGCCATCGCGTTCTCATGTGATGTTTCGTCGAGCAAGTAGGGTATTTTTGGAGGCTACTGAGTTTGTCCTTCGCGATCGCGAAGAATGTCCCGTGATCGCGTAGGGTATTTCTGCCCAATCATTATAAGTACTCCATTTTCGGGGTTTTCAGCTATTTTAACATATTTGGATCTATGAAGTTCAGAATTAAGCGATTTTCACCATATGGATTGGGGTAAGTGTTCTCAACTCGGTTTTAATTGTATTTCATGAATATATCCTCGTGTTTGGGATTTGGTTAATGATTTCAAAAGAAAAATTCGGGGGGTTTTGTCTAAAGTTTCATAAAGTGAATTTTTGAGTTTTGAACATCGAGTCCGAGTCGTATTTGAATGAAACTAGTATAGTTGGACTCGTAATTGAATGGGTTGTTGGATTTTGTGAGTTTTGTTGGGCTTGAGGCGCGGTCTCAGGTTTGACGTTTTGGTTGACTTTGGACTTTTGATTAAAGATTCGACCTTTATCATTTGTAATTGTTTCCTTAGGCATTATTTGATATATTTGAGTTGCTTTTGGCTAGTTTTGAGCCGTTCGGAGGTCGGTAAGCACAGGATGATGTTTCTAGAGTATTTTTCGGTTTTCTCGGTATAGGATTCATCTTGTTCGAGGTAAGTAACTCTTCTGAACTTTTTGTTGAGGTTATAAAACCCAGAATATACGTTATATGTGTTTGGAGTTGAGGTGACGCACATGCTAGGTGACAGACGTATGGGAGTGCACCGTGTAAATTATTAACCGATTGTTTATGTGGCAGTGTGTAGTTACCTAATCTTATTTTTATCCATGAGATTTATACTTGTTAGAGTAATTGAACTGTGATCCATGCTAGAAACCAAGTTTAGGATATATGCTTATTCTGTTAGGACCCACTAAGGTCATACCTGCTGTGGGGTTATTTGCTTAAATTGCAGTTATATACTCAGTCATACACATTAATTTGCATATCATATCTCAGTCTCTGTTGCTATTTGTTGATACATCACATCATTATTTTTCGGTTGATTTTCATGATATTATGAGCCCGAGAGGTTGGAGAGATTGATTACTGAGAGAGGCCGAGGGCCTGTTTGTGAGTGATATTTATGTGATCGGGCTGCACGCCGCAACAGGCTTTATTGATTCATGCCATAATTAGCAAATTATAGCTCTTGGGTTGGACCTGCCCCTCCAGAGTCTGCACACCCATAGTGAGCGCAGGTACCTACTGAGTGCAAGTGTCGAACGCGCATGTCGAGAGCGAGTGCCGAGTGATTGGGAGGACTGAGTGACCGGGAGGACTGTGTGAATTGATACTATGAGAGTATGCATATGGTTTTATCACTGCGGTGCATTGCATTCGACGTGCACACTTGACATACATGCATAGAGATGTATTTTCCTCATGCTTTACAGTATTGCTTCATTCATGACTTCATATACACATTAGGCATAGAGATGTATTTTTCTCATGTCATTTGATAATGAAACATCTTACCTGTTGGTGAAAGTTTTGGGAAAAATCATAGTTTTTTGAGATTTAGTCATATTTTGGTGATTTCAATAAAAGATTTGGGTTCTCACTGATACACTTGAAAATCATGCCTATTTTGCGGAACTAAAAACGAGCTAAGTTATTTCTTGTACCACTTTTATTATACTGTTATGAGTTGTTGGCTATTGGTGTTGGACACTAACCTTTGTCCCAGCTCGTCACAACTTGCAACCTAAGGTTAGATATATTTGTTTCATATCAGATTTGTAAACTCTAAATCTTATAAGCTCATGATTTGTACCACCAGTCCTTGGGAATTTTTTGTATATAAGCACAAATGTACTATCATTACTTCTCTTAATGAATCTCGTTGGAATTGGTTTATTGTTAATTGGCTTACCTAGCGGGTTGGGATTAGTTGTTATCACAACTAGTTAGATTTTGGGTTATGACAAAGAAACACAGAAAAAGACAAAAGAAGACTAAGCCTAAAGGATAGGCCTTGCCAGCAACCTCTAAATACAAATTCCCACTCAATCTTTTAAATCTCAAAAACAACTCTAGAGTAGTTTTTGAAGTTTTATACTTATAAAACTTTTTTTTTTTTCAAGTACAATGCATGTCCAAACATAATTTGAACTTTCAAAAAATATTTTACATCTCAACTTCAAAAACTCACTTTTTTGAAATTTTAACTAAATATATGTCTAAGCGCTACTAAGGGGTCATTTGGTCAAACACTTTAATTTAGACAAAAAAGGCTAAAAAAGTATTTTTAACCAAAAAAATACGGTCAAACTTGCTATAATCTAAAGGACAGACCTTGCGAACTAGCTCTAAATGTGAGTTACCATTCAATCCTTTTTACCACTATTTTTGACAAATTTACCATAATTTGTTAAGTTTTTTAGCAATATCAAAAGGTTAAAAAAATTAGTTTCTCTATCTTCATAAGGTTGTGGTAAGATATGCGTACACATTACCCTTCCCGTACACCACTGTGGGTTACACTGAATTTGATGTTGTTGTTGTAAAAGTGTTAGTAAAATTTTAGCAACATAAAGGACCAAAACTATTTTGAGCGTACTTGTAACGACCTGGCCGATCATTTTTAGAGTAATAGACCCGATCTCCTATTTACTCCTTTCCCCGTATCTATTTTTGCTTATGTGACTTGCCGAAAGATGTTTTTTTCGGTTTCAGAGTGTTTTAGAACACTTAGTCCCTAAACGGAAGCTTAAGTCTTAGGATTTTTTACCGTAGCCGGAAATGTTTGAAGACGAATCCAAAATGAAGTTTCGTCGGTTTCGTTAGCTCCGCTGGGTGATTTTGAACTTAGGGGCATGTCCAGACTGTGAATTACAGGTCTGTAGCTGATTAAGGCTTGAAATAGCAAAAGTCAAATTTTTGGAGATTTTGACAAGAACTAGACTTTTTGATATCGGGGTCAGATTCTGATTCCGGAAGTTGGAGTAGGTCTGTAATTTTGAATATGACTTGTGGGAAAAATTTAAGGTCAATCGGGCCTAGTTTAATGGGTTTCAGCATCGGTTATAGAAATTTGAAGTTTCAAGTTCATTAAGTTTGAATTGGAAGGTGATTCATTTTTTTAGCGTTGTTTGATGTGATTTGAGGGCTCCACTAAGTTCCTATGGTGTTTTAGGACTTTTTGGTATGTTTGGTTGAGGTTTCGGGGGCCTCGAGTGTGTTTCTGATGCTTAATGGATTGAAGTTTTGACTTATGCAATTGGTGAAGTTTTCTAATTTTTTGGTGTTTCGCACCTGCGGTGGGGAGACCGCATATGCGGACTCGCACGTGCAGAAGGAGAAGCACAGGCGCATTTGGTCAAGCTTGTTCTGTGGGCGTAGGTGCAAGATTGGCCCGCAGAAGTGGAGTCGCTACTGTAGAAGATGGAGCGCAGAATCGAAAGGGCTTGGAGCTTGAGGATCGCAGAAGCAAAAAGATATCCGCAGCAACGGGCGCGCTGGTGCGGCCCATTGCACGTAGAAGCGGATCTAAGGACTTAAGTCATCTCCGCACCTGCGATGAAAATTTTGCAGATGCGATGTCGCTGGTGCGACTGGAGGCCCGCAAATGTGAAATCGCTGGGCAGAAAAGGGCCACGTTCGAGGGTTTGATCCCATTTTCAATTTTGGGAGTTTGAGAGCTCAGTGTGAGGCAATTTTTCGAGGGTTCTTCAAGGAAATTGTTGGGGTAAGAGATTCTAACCCGGATTGGAATATATTTCATGAATCTATTAATATTTCCATCATCTAATTAGGGATTTGAGTTGGAAATTTTAGCGAAAATGGTAGAAACTTCCTAGACTAAATTTTTGAGTTTTGAAAGGCGATTTGAGGTCGGATTCGAGTAATTCTTGTATGGTTGGACTTGTAAGTGAATGAGTGTTCATATTTTATGACTTTTACCCGATTCCAAGACGTGGTCCCCAGTCGACTTTTTGGGGCGATTTTCTAATTCCTTGTTTTAGCTTTGTTTTCATTAATTATATTAGTTCAGTATAGTTATATTTATGGTATGTAATTTATTTTGGCTAGATTTGGGCCATTCGGAGTTGGATATTCATGGAAAAGGCATTGTTACCAATTAATTGAGCTTTGTTCGAGGTAAGTGGCTTGCCTAACCTTGTGTTGGGGAAATCCCCTTAGGATTTGGTATTGTTATAATATGTGAGCACCGTGTACGTGAGGTGACGAGTGCGTACACGGATATTTGTTGTAAAACCTGATTTTTACTGAGTAATAACCTGTTTAACCTTAATTGAGTTATACTAGCATGTGTAGTTATCATGTTAGCCTAGAATAGCATGTCTACATGTCTTAATTGTTTATCTGAACTCTGTGCAACATGCTTAGTGGATTCCTGCTCCATTTCTTGACATGAACTTAGTCTAAACTGTAGGTTTTCTTGCTGTAACTGTTATCTCAATTGTTTGAGATGTGTATGTACCTTGGGACTATGGAATGGTATTCCGGGAGATCCATCTGCAAACTTACTTTGGGACTATGGGACGTTATCCCGGGAGATCCCCCTACACATTTACTTTTGAGACTATGAGGAAGTACCTCGGGAACTCTCCCTGTATATTTACTTTTGAAACTATGAGGTGGTACCTCGAGAGTTCTCCCTGCATATTTTTTTTGGACTACGAGACGGTATCTCAGGAGATCCCCTGTTGTTTACCCATGTGTGTTGTACTGTTATTTTGTTGTGTTTCCTTTTGTTAAATTCTAGTTTCTTATTATACTGTATATTCTCCTGCGTTATTTATTATTTACTAGTGGGCCTAACTTGACCTTGTCACTACTCGGCCCGAGGTTAGGCTTGGCACTTATTGGGTACTATTGTGGTATTCTCATGCTACTCTTCTGCACATGTTTTCGTGTGCAGATCCAGGTACCTCTTACCAGCCTTGCTTTTAGTTGCATACTCGCTGCTGCTCCAGAGACTTCAAGGTACATCTGCCGCGTCCGCAGAACTCAGAGCAGCTCAGACTTAAGAGGTACAAGAAGTATTACCCTCCTACCTTCAGCGGATTGTCGACAGATGATGCCCAGGGTATTCTAGAGGAGTGTCATCGCATTCTCCATACTATGGGCGTTGTGAAGTCGAGTAGGGTTTGTTTTACTAGTTTCCATTTTAGATGAGCAAAATATCAGTGGTGGCGTGCTTCTGAGTTGAGCAGTCCAGCTGAGGCAGCTTCACTTTCATGGACTCAGTTCTCTAATATTTTTTTTGAGAGATTATGTCCCTCAGAGTCTCAGGGACGAATGACGCATGGATTTTGAGCAGCTGCACCAGGATGCTATGACTGTGTCGGAGTATGCAGTTTGCTTCAATAACTTGGCTCGACATGCACCAGCCTTGGTTGCCATAGTTCGAGAAAGGGTTCATCAGTTTATTGAGGGACTCCACCCAGTATCCAGATTAGTATGGACAAGGAGATGGTGATGGATATTCCATTCCAGCAGGTTGTGAGTATTGCTAGGAGATTTGAGGGCATGCTTGCTCGATATATAGAGGAGGGGGAGGCCAAGAGGTCTCAAAAGTCGAGCACCTACAGTGGTACTCGTGCCCTAGATGCAGTTCTCCATGGTAGGGGTTATGTGAGTTGCCCCATTCATTCAGCTCTTCCAGCCACCAGTGGTATTCCGGCCCCTTTTTGGCCCCAGGAGCCTTATTATGCACCACCAATATCTAGTGTACCTTCTACGCGGAGTGCTTTGAGCGGCCAGTTCAGCAGACCTGGCCTGAGCCAGTCATAGCAGCCACGCCCTTCGAGAGCTTGTTTTGAGTGTGGAGACACCCGCCATATGGTGAGGGATTTCCCAAGACTTAGGAGGGGTGCACCTCCAGTTAAATTCTCAGCCACCGCGTGCTCTACCTAATCCTCAGGTTATGATTCCAGCACCAGCTACCGCCCCACCTGCTCAGCCAGTTTGAGATGGAGGTCGGGGAGGTCGAGGTCTCCCTAGAGGGGGAGGTCAGGCCATATATTATGCTATTCTGGTTTGTACAGAGGAAGTTGCTTCCAACTCTATCATTACAGGTATTGTTCTGGTCTGTCATAGAGATGCGTCGCTCTTATTTGATCCAGGCTCTACATATTCCTATGTGTCCTCTTATTTTTCCCCGTATTTGGTTGTATCTCCTGATTCTTTGAGTTTCCCTGTTTATGTGTCTACTCATATGGGAGATTCTCATGTTGCGGATCGTGTGTATCGGTCGTGTTTGGTTGCTCTTATTATTGCTCAGTGTGGTAGACTTTGATGTTATATTGGGCATGGACTGCTTGTCTCCCCATTATGCTATTCTTGATTGTCACGCTAAGACCGTGACGCTAGCTATGCTAGGCTTATCGCGATTAAAGTGGTATACTTCTAGCAGAGTTATTTCCTTTCTTAAAGCTCAACGAATGGTTGACAAGGGGTGTGATGCGTATCTAGCTTATGTAAGAGATGTTAGTATTAGAACCCCTACAGTTGAGTCAGTTCCAGTAGTGAGGGACTTTCTAGATGTGTTTCCAGCTGATCTTCCGAGCATGCCGCCCGACATAGATATTTATTTTGGCATTGATTTGTTGTCGGACACTCATCCCATCTTTATTCCTCCATATCATATGGCTCCTCCTGAGTTGAAAGAGTTGAAGGAGAAATTACATGAGTTGCTTAATAAGGTCTTCATTTGGCCCAATGTGTCACCTTGGGGTGCTCCGTTCTTATTTGTGAAGAAAAAGGATGGTTCTATGCGTATGTGCATTGATTATCGCCAACTGAACAAAGTTACAGTGAAGAACAAGTATCCATTACTTGTATTGATGACTTATTTGATCAGTTACAAGGTGCAAGGGTGTTTTCCAAGATTGACTTGCGTTCAAGCTATCATCAGTTGAAGATTTGGGATCTAGATATCCCAAAGACTTCTTTCAGGACTCAGTATGGTCACTATGAGTTCCTTGTGATATCTTTTGGGCTGACCAATGCCCCAGCAGTATTTATGCACTTGATGCACAGTGTGTTCCGGCCCCATCTCGACTCATTCGTCATTGTGTTTATTGAATACATTTCTGGTGTACTCCCAGACTCGGGAGGATCACAAGAAACACCTGATGACTGTGCTTCAGACCTTGAGAGAAAAGAAGTTAATATCAAAATTTTCAAAGTGTCAGTTTTGGATAGACTCAGTGGCATTCGTGGATCATGTAGTATCGAGTGATGGGATCAAGGTGGTTACAAAGAAGGTGGAAGAAGTGGAGAGTTGGCCTAGACCGTACTCAGCTATGGAGATCCGGATTTTTCTTGGGTTGATAGGGTATTACCGTTGTTTTGTAGAGGGATTCTCATGTATTACAACACCTATGACTAGGCTGACCCAGAAAGGTTCCCCGTTCGGGTGGACAGAGGAGTGTGAGGAGAGCTTTCATAAGCTCAAGATAGATTTGACTACAACCCAAGTATTGGTATTGCCTTTATGTTCGGGGTCTTATACGGTATATTGTGATGCGTCACGGATTGGTCTTGGCGTAGTGTTGATGCAGGACGGTATGGTGATTTCCTACACGTCCAGACAGCTGAAGGTGCATGAAAAGAACTATCTTATCCACAACCTTGAGTTAGCAGCTGTTATTCATGCCTTGACAATTTGGCTGCACTATTTGTACGGTGTTCCATGTGAGATTTATACCAATCATCGGAGTTTGCAGCATCTGTTCAAGCAAAAGGATCTTAATTTGCATCAACGGAGGTGGTTGGAGTTGCTTAAGGATAATGATATCACCATTTTATACCATTCGGGGAAGGACAATGTGGTGGTCGATGCTTTGATTCGCCGGGCGGAGAGTTTAGAGAGCTTAGCATATCTACCAGCAGCAGAGAGGCCATTGGCGTCGTATGTCTAGGCTTTAGCTAGCCAGTTTGTGATATTGGATATTTTTGAGTCGAGTTGAGTCTAGTATTGTGTGATCTCTCGGTCTTCTCTTTATGATCGTATCAGGGAGCGTTAGTATGATGACCCACATCTGTTTGTCCTTAAGGACACGGTCCAGCGGTGATGCTAAAGAGGTCACTATTGGGGATGATAGTGCATTGAGGTTGCAGGGCAGGCTATGTGAGCCCAATGTGAATTGTTTGCGTGAGTTGATTCTCTAGGAGGCTCACAGTTTGTGGTACTCCATTCATTCGGGTACCACGAAGATGTATCAAGACTTAAGGCAGCATTACTAGTGGAGGACAATGAAGAAGGACATAATGGCTTATGTAGCTCGGTGTCTAAACTATCAGCATGTGAAGTATAAGCATCAGCGACCAGGTGGGTTGCTTCAGAATTTAGAGATTCCAAAGTGGAAATGGGAGTGGACACTATGGATTTTGTTGTTGGGCTTCCACGGACTCAGCAGAAATTTGACGCAGTTTGGGGGATTGTGGATAGGCTGACCAGTCAGCTCATTTCATTCCTATGATGATTACCTATTCTTCCGAGCAGCTGGCTCGAGTATATATCCGTGAGATCGTCAGGCTTCATGGCATACCAGTATCTATCATCTCTGACCGAGGTACGTAGTTTATATCATGGTTCTAAAGGGCCGTACAACATGAGTTGGTTACTCCAGTGGAGCTGAGTACAAAATTTCACCCTCAGACAGACGGACAGTCTGAGCGCACTATGCAGATATTAGAGGATATGCTCTGTGTATGTGTGATGGAGTTTGAAGTCGTGGAATCAGTTCTTGCCACTTGCAGAATTTTCCTACAATAACAGTTATTAGTTGAGCATCCAGATTGCACCATATGAGGCTCTGTATGGTAGGCGGTGTCAGTCTCTAGTGGGTTGATTCGAGCCGGGCAAGGTTAGATTATTGGGTACAGACTTGGTTAAGGATGCCCTGGATAAGGTGAAGGTTATTCAGGTTCAACTTCGCATAGCCCAGTCCAGACAGAAGAGTTATGCGGACCGAAAGGTTCGCAATGTTGCATTCATGGTTGGAGAGTAGAACCTATTCCGGGTGTCACCCATGAAGGGTGTTGTGAGGTTCAGAAAGAAGGAAATCTGAGCCCAAAGTTTATAGGCCCATTTGAGATGTTGCGACGTGTTGGGGAGGTTGCTTATGAGCTTTCCTTACCTCCCAGTCTTGCAGAGGCTCATCCAGTATTCCATGTTTCTATGCTCTGGAAGTATCACGGTGATACATCTCATGTGTTGGATTTCAGCTCAGTCCAATTGGACAAGGATTTATCTTATCTTGAGGAGCCAATGGCTATTTTGGACATGTTGGTTCAAAAGCTGAGGTCAAAGAACATTGCTTCCATGAAGGTTCAGTGGAGGGGTCAACCGGTCAAGAAGGAGACTTGGGAGACTGAGCATGATATGCACAACCGTTATCCTCACATTTTCACCACTTTAGGTATGTCTCTATGCTCGTTCGAGGACGAACGATTGTTTTAAGAGGGGGAGGATGTAATGACCCGTCCAGTTATTTTGAGAGTAATAGCCTCGATCCCCTATTTACTGCTTTCCCCATATCTGTTTCTGCTTATGTGACTTGCCGGGAGGTTTTGTTTTTGGTTTCAGAGTGTTTTGGGACACTCAGTCCCTAAACGGAAGCTTAAGTCTTATGATTTTTTAGCATAGTCGGAGATGTGTGAAAATGACTTCGGAATAGAGTTTTGTCGGTTCTTGTAGCTCCGTTGGGTGATTTTGGACTTAGGGGCATGTACGGACTGTGAATTGGAGGTCTGTAGCTGATTTAGGCTTGAAATGGCGAAAGTCAAAATTTTGGAGATTTTCATCGGAAGTGGACTTTTTGACATCAAGGGCAGATTCTTGTTCCGGAAGTTGGAATAGGTCCGTAATTTTGAATATGACTTGTGTGCTAAATTTTAGGTCAATCAGGCGTGGTTTGATAGGTTATCGGTATCAGTTGTAGAAGTTTGAAGTTCATTAAGTTTGAATTGGAGGGGTGATTCGTGTTTATAGCGTTATTTGATATGATTTGAGGGTTCGACTAAGTTCTTATGCTGTTTTAGGAGCTGTTAGTATGTTTGGTTGAGGTCCTAAGGGCCTCGGGTGTGTTTCTGATGCTTAACGGATTGAAATTTTGACTTATGCAATTGCTGAAATTTTCTGGTTTCTGGTGTTTCGCACCTGTGGTGGGGAAACCGTAGGTGCGGACTCACACGTGCGGAAGGAGGAGCACAGGTGCGGTTTGGTCAAGCTTGGTCTGTATTCGCTGGTGCGAGATTGGCCCGCAGAAGCGGAGGCGCTTCTACGGAAGATAGAGCATAGAAGCGGAAGGGCATGGAACTTGAGGATCGCAGAAGCGGAAAGATATCCGTAGGAGTGGGCACACAGGTATGGTCCCCTGGTCGCAGAAGTGGATCTAAGGACTTAAGTCATCTTCGCACCTGCGATGGAAATTCTGCATGTGCGGCATTACAGGTGCGACAGTGTAACAACCCGACCGGTCATTTTGCTTTATTGGACCCGTTTCCCCTAAATGAAACTTCCCATAGCGGATTTTTATGATTTATGACTTGCGGGGACTGGTGATCGGGGATTCGGAAGTGTTTAGAGTGATGTAGGAACACTTGGTTCCTTAAGGTCGGCCTTTAAGGCCAAGTTTGACTTCGGTCAATATTTTTAGTAAACGACCTCGGAATCGAGTTTTGATGGTTCTGAAGCTTCGTATGATGATTTCGGACTTGGGCGTATGTTCAGAATGGGTTTCTGATAACCCGAGAGTGTTTCGGCGCCCATTATTGAAATAAGAAGTTCCTTAAGTTCCTATTGTGGTTTGGGACGTGTTTTTGTGTTATCGAGTTCCGAACAGAATTCCAAGAGTGGGAATAGTTCCGTTATGTCATTTATGACTTGCCTGCAAAATTTGGTGTCATTCCGAGTAGTATAGGTCGGTTCGGCGCGTTGTTAGCGAAGTCAAGAAAACTTAAAGTTCCTAAGTTTGGTTCTAGGGGTTTTGAGGTGTGATTTTCAGTTTTAGCGTTGTTTTGGGTGTTCCGAAGGCTTGAGCGAGTTCGTATTATGATTTGGGACTTGTTGGTATATTTGGACGGGTGCTCAGATGGGCCTAGGTGCCTCCTGGACAACACACGAGGCCAAAAACCAACTGAAATAGCTGCTAGTTCACCTGTCCTGGTGTTGACCGCAGGTGCAGTTGCCCAGTCGCAGGTGCGGGACGTCTCCTGCGGTCCCAGCCTCGCAGGTGCGACCCCCAGCAGGCAGGCCATTTCTCGCAGATGCAGACAAACTTTCGTAGGAGCAGAGCCGCAGGTGCGGTCTCCACTCCGTAGGTGCGGGCCCAGGCTTCCTCATCCATTTCGGCAGGTGCGAGCCTTTGCTCGCAGGTGCGGTCCTCGAGCCGCAGGTGCGGAAAGACTGTCAGACAGTGTGTTTCTTAAATACGGGATTCTTCATTGTTTTCTTCACTCTTTCCTCCATTAAACACTTTGAGAGCTTGGGAAAAGGACTCCACGACCCAACCCCTAGAAGGAAAGTATATTTCATCTCAAGACTTGTTAGCATGAATTCCTAGTTGAATTTAATCACCTAATTAGTGAAAATAGTAAGAATTGGGTAGAAAACTAGGGCTTTCGATAATTTGAGAATTTACACATTAATTAACTATGAAATCAAGTAAAAATCGTTTATTAATGATCCTTAGGCTATGGGTGATTATTCCCTTCGAGAATGTTTGGAATCCGAGCATGCGGGCCCGGGGTTGGATTTTAGAATTTCTTCAAGAATGGTGAATTTGGCTAAGTAATAGGATAATTCCATGCTTTGAATATAAATTGACATATTTGTATAACATTTGGTTAGTTTCGAGTCTGTGGGTGTCGAGTTCGGAGTTTCGGGCGCATTCTTGACCCGGGGAGTAGGTGCGACGCGAGGTGAGTCTCCTTTCTAACCTTGTAAGGGGGAACTGTCCCCCTAGGTGATTTAAATGCTATATGTGATAATTGTGGGGGCTACGTACATACAAAGTGACGAGAGTCCGTACGTAGCGGCTATTACTATTATGTCTGGGTAGTTAGGCCCACATCATGCCTTGTGTTTTTACTTGATATGAACTATATGCTTAATAAATTAAATGTTACATGTTGCTTACTTCCCTCAGGTCGTGAAAATTTGAGAAACTTGTAAGGAATTGCTCACTAAAAAGTAATTTAAAAAGGAATAATGTGTGTGCCTGTGACCGCTTCGCAATTTACATTCCGCAAGCGGAGTGTGATTTTTCCCCCACTCTTATGGGAACGGGCCGTACGCCACGGCAAATTGAGAGATGCACTTTTGGTACGGGCTCTTCGATCCTCGGCAGTGTATAGAGAGGATTGAGAGATGCACTTCTGGTACGGGTCGTTCGATCCTCGGCAGTGCGTATATATGAGTACTTGGAGGAGAGGTGCACTTATGGTTCGGGCCGTTTGACCCTCGGCAGTGCACGGACATGATTATCTTATGACTCCGGCTGGTTGTCCTTACCCTACATGCATATGATTTATTTGTTGCTAAATTCATGGATATTGATTTGATAGATATTTGGGGGAAAGTGAAACGGTAATTGTTTCTTCATTCCCAGTACTTTCTTTTATTTTAGTACCATACATATATGTTTGTTGTTTCACTGCCTTTACATCCCTACCGTTTCTATTATATTCTGTTAAATTATATCGTTGGACCTTAGTGAGTGTCATGTCGACCTCTCATCACTACCTCTTCGAGGTTAGGCGGGATACTCACTGGGTATATATATATTTATGTACTCATGCTACGCTTCTGTACTTAATTGTACAGGTTCTGAGGCTGGTGCATCTGGTTGTCAGACTGGAGCTTGACTTGATATTAGATGGACCTGATTTCACGGTGAGCTTCTTTTCTATTAGCGATCTCCGGCAGCACCATGGGGTTTTCTTTTGCTTATTTCCCGTCTATTTCCTTCAGACAGTGGGACTGTATATTATATCTTTTGTATATTCTGTTATTATGTCCGTAGGACTTGTGACACTAGTTCTTGGCACACACGTGATAGTGTTTATGGATTTCGGGTTTGTACATATATTGGCTCATGCCTCTTCATGAGTGTTTTTGATTAAAACTGGCTATTTATCCTTGTCGAATCATGTTTTAAGTCTTTAAAAACTGAGTATATTTTAAAGTGTTTAATCTAATAAGAAGGAATCTTTAGTAAATTGAGACTCGGCTTGCCTGACCCCGCTGTTGGGCACCATCACGACCTAAGTTAGGATTTTGGGTCGTGACAACATGGTATCAGAGCACTAGGTTCACGTAAGTCTCACGAGTCACGGGCAAACCAAGTAGAGTTTTGCGGATCGGTACGGATATGTTTGCACTTATCTTCAGGAGGCTATAGGATGTTAGGAAACCTCTCTTTGTTCTTATTCTATCATGCAGTCGATGATTTACTAATTCATTCTTCTATTCTCTCACATATGGTGAGGACGCGTGCATCTGATGTTCCAGACCCGGGAAGGGCCGCTAACCCCGCTGTCCGAGGTCGCGGCAGAGGCCAGGAAAGGGCACCGACCCACAGTAGGGGACGAGGGTGTCCCAGAGCTATTCTGGTTCTGCCACCAGAGGACCCTATTATAGAGGAGCAGGACGAGGTGCCTCCAGCAGATCCTGCACTAGTAGACTTCATGATGGCGCCTGGCTTCTAGGCAGTCATGGGTCGTATGATGAGATTCATGGACACTATGTCCCATGCTGGTTTATTTCCAGCAGATCCTACCACTTCCCATGCGGGAGGGGGAGTCCAGACCCCTACTGCCAAGGCTGCAGGCTAGACGGCAGCATTACATCATACCCCGAGTACACTGCCCGTGGGTGGGGTCCAGCCTATTGCAGCAGCACCTGAACCCATACCAGCTGCGGACGGTGATCCGCAGAAGTTATTGGATAGATGGACCCGATTGCACCCTCCAGTCTTTGGGGGTGAGCGAGGCGAGGATGCCCAAGATTTTGTGAATAGGTGTAGGGACAGACTGCACAACATGAGGATACTAGAGTCCCCCAGAGTGGATTTCACTACCTTTTAGTTGGAGGGCAGAGCTCGTAGGTGGTGGCAGTCCTATATTCTCAGCAGGCCAATAGATTCTCCTCCTGTCACTTGGGAGCAGTTCACACAAATGTTTCTGGATAGATATATCTCACCCTTTGAGAGGGAAGACTGCGGTATCAGTTTGAGCGGTTAGAGCAGGGGTAGATGTCAGTGACAGATTATGAGGCCATATTTTTAGAGTTGTCTCTCCATGCACTCATGATACTACCTACCGATGCATAGAGGGTGCGGAGATTTGTGGCTGGGTTGCATCCAGCTATTAGGGCCACCATGGCCCGAGAGGTGGAGATGGGTACTCCTTATCAGCTCATGGTATAGATTGCTCGCAGGATCGAGGGGTATCGGTCGAGGAGCAAGGAGCAGGGGCAGCAGGATAAGAGGCTAGATTATCTGGAGATTTCAGTGGTGCCCCAGTTAGGGGCAGAGGTCAGTATAGCATTGGTCAGCCCAGCAGGCCTTTATATTCAGCACATCCACTACCTCCCCGAGGTGTTCCAGCGAGGCCTCATTTCAGCGCCATGCCAGAGCGTTCCTACCGTCCTTCATCCATTCAGAGTTCACACAGTGGTTATCCCAGTCATCCGAGATCCTCCGACCCTTACTTCAGTGCTATGCCAGAGGGCTCTCATCGCCTTTCGTCCATTCAGGGTTCTTCTTTGGGGAAGCAGACTATGCTACCTGGGAGTTGTTACGAGTGTGGAGAGCCAGGTCATATCAGAAGGCAGCGTCACAGGTTTCGGGGAAAGGCCGTACAACAGGGTTATCAGTCGATGGGTCCGGCACCAGCAGTCCGGCCATCTAGAGGTGGAGGACAGGTCGGCAGGGGTCGTCCTAGAGGTGGAGGCCAGTCAGGGGGAGGTCAGGTAGCTCATGCTCACTCTAGTGGAGCTCAATCTTCCGGTACTCCAGCTAGATTCTATGCCATTCCGGCCAGATCAGATGCAGTGGCCTCAGACGCCGTGATCATAGGTATTATTACAATATGTGGTAGAGAGGCATCGGTGTTATTTGATCCAGGGTCCACTTATTCCTATGTTTCGGTCTTATTTGCTCATTTTCTGGATTTCCCTCGTGAGTCCTTGGGTTCTCCTATTTATGTGTCCACTCCCGTGGGTGATTCTGAGGTTGTAGACCGGATTTGTCGGTCCTGTGTGATTTTGATTTGTAGGTTTGAGACTCGAGCGGATCTTTTATTGCTCGACATGGTTGATTTCGAGATTATTTTAGGCATAGATTGGATATCTCCTTATCATGTCGTGCTATATTGCCATGCCAAGACAGTTACTTTACCCATGCCAGAGTCTCCTAGGCTGGAGTGGAGAGGTTCCTCAGTTAGTGCAGATAGCCGGGTTATTTCATTCCTGAAGGCTCAACATATGGTCGAGAAGGGTTGTCTGACCTACCTCGCTTATGTGCGGGACGCCACCGCCGAGTCTTCGACGATTGATTTAGTGGTAGTTGTTCGAGAGTTTGCTGATGTATTTCCTTCGGATCTTCCGGGCAAGCCTCCAGATCGTGATATTGATTTCTTCATTGATTTAGCTCCAGACACCCAGCCTATATCTATTCCTCCGTACCATATGGCTCCAAAAGAGTTGAAGGAGCAGTTTGAGGAGTTGTTAGCTAAGGGGTTCATTATACCGAGTATATCACCGTGGGGTGCTCCAGTTCTATTTTTAAGAAGAAGGATGGGTCTATGCGGATGTGTATTGATTACCGCCAATTGAACAAGGTTACCATTAAGAACAAGTATCCTTTGTCGCGCATCGATGATTTGTTTGACCAGCTTCAGGGTGCTCGTGTGTTTTATAAGATTGATTTGAGATCGGGATATCATCAGTTGAAGATTCAGGCTTCAGATGTTCCGAAGACTGCTTTTCGTACGAGATATGGCCATTAAGTTCCTGGTGATGTCCTTTGGCTTGACTAATGCCCCAGCAGCATTCATGGACTGGATGAATAGGGTGTTCAGGAAGTATATTGATTCATTTGTCATTATCTTCATTGATGACATTTTGATTTATTCACGTAGCCTGGGGGAGCACGAGCAGCAATTGAGAGTTGTGCTCCAAGCTTTGCGAGAAGAGAAGCTATATGCTAAGTTCTCCAAGTGTGAGTTCTGGTTGGATTCTGTGGCATTTTTGGGGCACGTGGTATCCGGAGAGGGTATCAAGGTTGATCCTCAAAAGATCGAGGCAGTTCAGAGTTGGTTGCATCCTACTTTAGCTATAGAGATCAGGAGTTTTTTGGGCCTAGCAGGCTATTATCGCCGATTTGTGGAGGGGTTCTCTTCTATTGCAGCTCCATTGACTAGATTGAATCAGAATAATGCCCCGTTCAGATGGTCCGACGAGTGTGAGGCGAGCTTTCAGAAGCTCAAGTCAGCATTGACCTCAACACCAGTTCTAGTATTGCCTTCCGGTTCTGGGATGTACACAGTGTATTGCGACGCTTCACGCATTGGTTTGGGATGTTTGTTGATGCAGGAGGGGAGAGTTATTGCTTATGCTTCATGCCAGCTGAAGGTTCATGAGAAGAATTACCCTGTGCACGATTTGGAGTTGGCGGCGATTGTTCATGCTCTTAAGATTTGGAGGCATTACTTGTATGGAGTGTCCTGTGAGGTTTATACAGACCACCGTAGCTTGCAACACTTGTTCAAGCAGGGGGATCTTAATTTGAGGCAGCACAGATGGATTGAGTTGTTGAAGGATTATGATATCACCATTGTTTATCACCCGGGCAAGGCAAATGTGGTGGCATATGCTTTGAGCAGGAAGACGGGGAGTATGGGTAGCTTGGCTTATATTGCAGCAGAGGATAGACCTCTAGCCTTGGACATTCAGTCCTTGGCCAATTGCCTGGTGAGATTAGACCTTTCAGAGCCTCGTTGAGTTTTAGCACATGTGGTTGCTCAGTCTTCGTTATTGGGGGAGATTAAGGTCCGACAGTTCTATGATCCATGCTTAGCAGAGCTTCGGTAGACAGTGGTTTAGGGTAGGTCCAAGGAGGCTACTATTTCCGAGGATGGTGTTCTGAGACTTCAGGGCCTCTTATGTGTTCCTAATATTGATGGCTTGAGGGAGAGGATTCTAGAGGAGGCATAGATTTCTCGGTATTTTGTTTATCCTGGTGCTACGAAGATGTATCGTGACTGGAAGAAGCATTACTGGTGGAGGCAGATGAAGAAGGACATTGTGGAGTATGTGTCTAGGTGTCTTAATTGCCAGCAGGTTAAGTATGAGCACCAGAGGCCAGGAGGCCTACTTCAGCAGATGCCCATTCCTGAGTGGAAATAGGAGCGCATCACTATCGATTTCTAGGTTGGGTTGCCTCGGACCTTGCGGAAGTTCGACGCGGTTTGGGTCATTATGGATAGATTGACCAAATCAGCGCATTTCATTCCATTGGCTACTACATACACTTCTGAGAGGTTGGCACAGATCTACATTCGGGAGATAGTCCAGTTGCATGGTGTGTCGGTGTCCATTATATCAGTCCGATTGCATAGTGAGATGGGTACCCAGATAGACATCAGCACAGCATTTCACCTTCAGATTGATGGTCAGTCGGAGCGTACAGTTCAGATATTAGAAGACATGCTCAGGGCATGTGTGATTGACTTCGGAGTTCAGTGGGACCAGTTCTTGCCCTTGGCCGAGTTTTCTTACAATAATAGTTATCAGTCCAGCATTGAGATGGCACCATTTGAGGCTTTGTATGGTCGGCGATGTCGTTCCCCTATCGGGTGGTTTGAGCCTGGTGAGGCTAGGTTATATGGTACCGACCTGGTGAGAGATGCTTTGGAGAAGGTGAAGTTGATTCAGGAGAGGCTCCGCACAGCATAGTCCAGACAGAAGAGTTACGCAGATCAGAGGGCGCGTAATGTATCATTTATGGAGGGAGAAAGGGTCCTGTTGAAAGTCTCGCCTATGAAGGGTATTATGAGGTTTGGGAAGAAGGGCAAGCTAAGCCCGAAGTTTATAGGTCCCTTCGAGCTGTTGAGGCGAGTTGGGGAGGTTGATTATTAGCTGGCCTTACCTCCCAGTTTATCAGGAGTTCATCCATGCTTTGGAGGTACCACGCCGACTTCTCTCACGTGGTTGATTTCAGCACTATTCAGTTGGATGAGAGGTTGGGCTATGAGGAGGATCCAGTTGCTATTATTGATATATAGGACCGCACGTTGAGGTCCAAGAGAGTTTCTGCCGTAAAGGTCCAGTGAAAGGGCTAACTAGTTGAGGAGGCGATCTGGGAGTCCGAGGAGGGCATGCGGAGCAGATATCCACACTTATTCAGCACTTCATGTATGATTCTAGACCCGTTCGAGGACGAACGTTTGTTTAAGAGGTGGAGAATGTAACGACCCGACCGGTCGTTTTGCGTTATAGGACCCCGTTCCCCTAAATAAAACTTCTCATAGCGGCTTTTTATGATTTATGACTTGCGGGGACTGGTGGTCCGGGATTCGGAAGTGTTTAGAGTGCTGTAGGAACACTTGGTTCCTTAAGGTTGGCCTTTAAGGCCAAGTTTGACTTCGGTCAACAGTTTTAGTAAACGACCTCGGAATCGAGTTTCGACGGTTCCGGTAGCTTCGTATGATGATATCAGACTTGGGCGTATGTTCGGAATGGGTTTCTGATGACACGGGAGCGTTTCGGCGCCCATTATTGAAATAAGAAGTTCCTTAAATTCCTATTGTGGTTTGGGACGTGTTTTTGTGTTATCGAGGTCCGAACGAAATTTCGAGATTGGGAATAGTTCCATTATGTCATTTATGACTTGCCTGCAAAATTTGGTGTCATTCCGAGTAGTATAGGTCAGTTCGGAGCGTTTTTTAGCGAAGTAAAGAAAACTTAAAGTTCCTAAGTTTTGTTCTAGGGGTTTTGAGGTGTGATTTTGAGCTTTAGCATTGTTTTGGGTGTTCTGAAGGCTTGAGCGAGTCCGTATTATGATTTGGCACTTGTTGGTATAAGCAAATATTTGGACGGGAGCTCAGGTGGGCCCAGGTGCCTCCCGTACACCACACGAGGCCAAAAATCAGCTGAAATAGCTGCTGGTGCACCTATTCTGGTGTTGACCGCAAGTGCGATTGCCCAGTCGCAGGTGCGGGACCGCTCCTGCGGTCCCAGCCTCGCAGGTGCGACCCCCAGTGGGCAGGCCATTTCTCGCAGGTGCAGACAAAGTTCTGCAGGTGCGGTCTCCACTCCGCATGTGCAGGCCCATGCTTCCTCGTCCATTTCTGCAGGTGCGAGCCTTTGGTCGCAGGTGCGAGACCGCAGGTGCGGCCCTCGAGCCGCAGGTGTGGAAACATTGTCAGACAGTGTCTTTCTTAAATGTGGTATTCTTCATTATTTTCTTCACTCTTTCATCCATTAAACACTTTGAGAGCTTGGGAAAAGGACTCCACGACCCAACTCCTAGAAGGTAAGTAAATTTCATCTCAAGACTTGTTAATGCATGAATTCCTAGTTGAATTTAATCACCTAATTAGTGAAAAAAAATCAAGAATTGGGTAGGAACCTAGGGCTTTTGATAATTTGAGAATTTACCCGTGAATTAGCTATGAAATCAAGTAAAAATCGTTTATGAATGATCCTTAGGCTATGGGTGAGTATTCCCTTCGAGAATGTTTGGAATCCGAGCATGCCGACCCGGGGTTGGATTTTGGAATATTTTCTAGAATGGTGAATTTGGCTAAGTAATAGGAGAATTCCATGATTTGAATATAAATTGATATATTTGTATAACATTTGTCTAGTTTCAATTTCGTGGGCGTCGAGTTCGGAGTTTCGGGCGCATTCTTGACCCGGGGAGTAGGTGCGACGCGAGGTGAGTCTCCTTTCTAACCTTGTAAGGAGGAACTGTCCCCCTAGGTGATTTAAATTCAATATGTGATAAGTGTGGGGGCTACGTACGTACAAAGTGACGAGAGTCCGTACGTAGCGGCTATTACTATTATGTCCGGGTAGTTAGGCCCACATCATGCCTTGTGTTTTTACTTGATATGAACTATATGCTTAATAAATTAAATGTTACATGTTGCTTACTTCCCTCAGGTCGTGAAAATTTGAGAAACTTGTAAGGAATTGTTCACTGAAAAGTAATTTAAAAAGGAATAATGTGTGTGCCTGTGACTGCTTCGCAATTTACATTCCGCGAGCGGAGTGTGATTTTCCCCCCACTCTTATGGGAACGGGCCGTACGCCACGACGGATTGAGAGATGCACTTTTGGTACGGGTCGTTTGATCCTCGGCAGTGCATAGAGAGGATTGAGAGATGCACTTTTGGTACGGGTCGTTCGATCCTCGGCAGTGCATAGATGTGAGTACTTTGTCGAGAGGTGCACTTATGGTTCGCGTCGTTCGACCCTCAGCAGTGCACTGACATGAATATCTTATGACTCCGGCCGGTTGTCCTTACCCTGTATGTGTATGATTTATTTGTTACTAAATTCATGGATATTGATTTGACAGATATTTGGGGGAAAGTGAAGTGGTAATTGTTTTATTCATTCCCAGTACTTTCTTGGATTTCAGTACCATATATATATGTTTATTGCTTCACTGCCTTTACATGCCTACCGTTTCTATTATATTCGATTAAATTATATCGTTGGACCTTAGTGAGTGTCATGTCGACCTCTCGTCACTACCTCTTCGAGGTTAGGCAGGATACTCACTGGGTACATATATATTTATGTACTCATGCTACGCTTCTGTACTTAATTGTACAGGTTCTGAGGCTGGTGCATATGGTTGTCGGACCGGAGTTTGACTTTATATTAGACGGACCTGACTTCACGGTGAGTTGCTTTTCTCCTGGCGATCTCCGGCAGCACCATGGGGTTTTCTTTTGCTTATTTCCCGTCTATTTCCTTTAGACAGTGGGAATGTATATTATATCTTTTGTATATTCTTCTAGTATACCTGTAGGACTTGTGACACTAGTTCCTGGCACACACGTGATAGTTGTTATGGATTTCGGGTTTGTACATATATTGGCTCACGCCTCTTCATGACTGTTTTTTATTAAAACTGGCTATTTATCCTTGTCGAATCATGTTTTAAGTCTTTAAAACTGAGTATATTTTAAAGTGTTTAATCGTATAAGAAGGAACCTTTAGTCAATTGAGAGTCGGCTTGCCTGACCCCGCTGTTGGGCGTCATCACGACCTAAGTTAGGATTTTGGGTCGTGACAGACAGGAGGCCCGCAAATGCGAAATTGCTGGGTAGATTAGAGCCAAGTTCGAGGGTTTGGTCCCATTTTCAATTTTAGGACTTTGAGAACTCGGTGTGATCGATTTTTCGAGGGTTATTGTTGGGGTAAGTGATTCTAACCCCGATTGGACTATATTTCATGTATCTATTACTATTTTCATCATCTAATTAAGCATTAGAGTTTGAAATTTGGGGGAAAATGGTAGAAACTTTCTAGACTAAAATTTTGAGTTTTAAAAAGAAATTTGAGGTCGGATTCGAGTAATTCTTGTATGGTTGTACGCGTGAGTGAATGGGTGTTTGTATTTTGTGACTTTTACCTGATTCTGAGACGTAAGCCCGAGTCAACTTTTTGGGGCGATTTTCTAATTTATTTCTTTAGCTTTGATTTCATTAATTAGGTTAGTTCCTTATAGTTATGTTTATGGTATGTAATTTATTTTGGCAAGATTTGGGGCATTCAGAGTCGAATATTCGTGGAAAAGACATTGTTACCGATTGATTGGGCTTGGTTTGAGGTAAGTGGCTTGCCTAACCTTGTGTGGGGGAAATCCCCTTGGTATTTGGTGTACCGTTATGATATTTGAGCGTCGTATACGCGAGGTGACGAGTGCGTACACGGGCTATTTGTTGTAAAACCTGATTTTTACTGAGTAATAACTAGTTTCACCTTAATTGAGTTATACTAGCATGTGTAGTTATCCTGTTAGCCTAGAATAGCATCTCTGCATGTCTTAATTGTTTATATGAACTTTGTGCAGCATGCTTAGTGGATTCCTGCTCCTTTTCTTGACTTGTACTTCGTCTAAGCTTTAGGTTTTTCTTGCTGTAACTGTTATCCCCATTGTTTGAGTTGCGTATTTACCTTAGGACTACGGGATGTATCCCGGAAGATTCCCCTACATATTTACTTTGGGACTACGGGACGGTATCCCGAGAGATCCCCTTGCACATTTATTTTTGAGACTACAAGGCGGTAGCTGGGGAGCTCTCCGAGTATATTTACTTTTGATACTGCAAAGCGGTACCTCGGGAGTTCTCCCTCCATGTTTATTTTAGGAATACGAGACGGTATCTCGGGATATCCCCTGATGTTTACCCCTGCGTGTTGTACTGTTATTTTGCTGTGTTTCCTTTTGTTTAATTATAGTCTCTAATCATACATTATATTCTCCTTCCTTATTTATTATTTACTAGTGGGCCTGACCTGACCTCGTCACTACTCGACCGAGTTTAGGCTTGGCACTTACTGGGTACCATAGTGGTGTACTCATGTTGCTCATTTGCACATGTTTTCGTGTGCAAATTCGAATACCTCCTACCAGCCTCGCATTGAGTTGTATACTCGCTGCTGCTTCGGAGACTTCAAGGTACATTTGTCGCTCTGCAGACCTCGGAGTCCTCGTCTATCTCTTTTGTGTTGTTCTTTCATCTACTTCTTCTAGATACTGATGTATAGAACAGTTAGATAAATTCTTAGAAGCTTGTGACTTGTGATGTTTCGGGACTTGGGGAAATTATGTGTATATTTCGAGAATTGATTGTTGTATTTGCCGAGCGACATTTCTATCAGTTATTAAATTACCTATTGATGTTAGTTGTTAAGATTTATGCTTTCATTTTCATTATTTTCCGCAAATATTAGGCTTACCTAGTCGTAGAGAGCAGGTTCTGTCGCGACCTCTCACGGAGGGAAGATTGGATCGTGATAGTACTTAAGGGACTATTTTGATCCTACCTTAGAACATGATGATATTTTCTTAAAATAATTACACGTGTCTATTTTAAATGAAACTTTCCCTTTCTTTGTCCATGTCTATGATGCAACTTCTTTTGATTCTTGAGGACAATCACAAAAGAGCAAAAAAATTTCGGTAGTCCAAAGTCCTTACAATATTTTATATGCTTGTCAATTAGAATATGTAACTCCGTTTATTGTGTAAACAACGAATATGTATATTGTTGTAGAACCTTTTAGGTATATTGTCATAGAACCTTTCTATATTTTTGATAGGTTGTCAAAGTACCTATATGTGGTAAGTACTGTCGGGCTTTTAAGCTTGGTGCATCTTAAAGAGGATGAATGGGAAATGAAGGGAAAATAAATATTTGAGTTTCCCTCCTTGACAAAGGGACATTGTCCCATATTGGAGAAAGAAAAGACATTTGCTGGGTATATATATAATTTCTCTTCTTCTAGCTCTTAAAGAGTTAAGAAGAAGTCAAGCATCGCGTCGTCGTCGTTGCCGTCGCCGTCGTCGTTCGCTCGGCTCGGCTTCGGATTTGGATTTGGATTGAACCTTTCCGGTCCTTTTCTTTTCCGGATTATTTTAATCTGTTTTCTGTTTTCCCGCAATATTTCAATAGAAATATTCTCACCTGTTCCAACAGCTATGGCTGTTTCTGAAAGGTTGCGAACCTTTTCAGAAATAGTGCCAAATGGTATATAAATATTCCTTGAATCCCAGAATCTTTACTTACTAAATTTTCTAATTATCTTCTTCTTCTTCTGTACAATATATTCCAGTGTGTTTTATGACCATTGAGTAGTTCAAAGTTCACCGGAGTTTTTTGGTACCAATACACTAGTGAGTTAAATCATTCTATCCTGGGAGAATAATATTCCTACACCTCGAGTACTTTAGAGGAATAATTTTCTTAAGGACACATTGTGCATTCAGTGGGCTCGATTTATTACAATACTATTTTTCCAGAATTTATTTCGTCAAAATGTTTCTACTAACTTTCTGTTTCTGTTTCTATTTCAGAAAGTTTAATGTTTTCATTGTTTATTACATCAATATAGATTAAATTAACAATTTAAGGAAATTATTTTATTGTATTCTATTTGTGGAGATTAAAACCTGTGTGGTTTTCTACTCCTTCTAAATTTTACTATTCTGATTTGAAGATATAAAAACTTCATCAGAGTATTGAAATTCAGAAACGATTTGATTAAATGTACTGTGTATTCTAAACTTTGGTTTTTTATTTTATTAAACGTACTGTTTATTGTTAATTGTAGTATTGTTTAATGTTCTGTTTTCTGCTATTAGTTGAACTTTTCTGTTATTGACAGTGAGAAGGAAACGGAAATTGATAATGGAAATCCTTCTACGACTGTTGTGGCAGCGACGATAGCCTCGTCAAGCCGAACTGCTGTTCCACCGGCTGAGAAATCAGGGAAATTTTCTGGAGCCAACTTCAAAAGATGGCAGCAAAGGGTTTTCTTCTAGCTTACCACACTTGGTATGCATAAATTCACTAGTGAAGAACCTTCATGCCTGCTGCGGACATGCCGGACAACGAGAAATTCATGATTGTTGAGGCGTGGAAACAAGCAGATTTTTTTTCAAAGGCTATATCTTAAGCGCTTTAGAGGATGACTTGTACAATGTGTACAGTGCGATGAATACTTCGAAAGAATTATGGGACGCACTTGATAAGAAGTACAATATTGAAAATGCATGCTTGAAGAATTTCGTGGTAGCCAAGTTTCTAGACTATAAAATGATAGACAACAAAACTGTTGGAATCCAAGTTCAGGAGCTTCAACTTATTTTTCACGACCTTATTACTGAAGGTATGGTCGTGAATGAAGCATTTCAAGTGGCTGCAATGATTGAAAAATTGCCTCCTTCATGGAGAGATTTCAAGAATTATCTTAAGCACAAGCGCAAAGAAATGAAGTTGGAAGATCTTGCGATTCGTCTCAAAATTGAGGAAGACAACAAAATAACTGAGAAGAAGTCTCATGGAAATTCAACGATCATGGAAGCTAATATCGTTGAGGAGACTTCTCCAAAAAGTAAGAAGAGGAAGAGGTCTTCTGGACAGACTAAGGAGCAGAACAAAAGAAATTCAAAGGCAACTGCTACAATTGTGGAAAAATTTTCCACAAAGCCCCTGATTGTCATCTCATGAAAAAGGATAAGAAGAAGTGACACACCAACATAGTGGAGAATAATGATGACATTGATGATCTGTGTGCAATGCTTTCGGAATGCAACCTAGTTGGAAATCCGAAGGAGTGGTGGATTGACTCTGGAGCCACTCGACATGTTTGTGCTATCAAATAAGCATTTGTGACTTACTCTACTGCTAGTCTCGAAGAAGAGCTTTCCATGGGAAACAATGCAACAGCCAATATTGAAGGTTATGGGAAGATATTCCTGAAGATGACTTCCGGCAAGGTGTTAACGTTCAACAATGTTCTTCATGTTCCCACTATTAGGAAGAATTTAGTTTCTACTTCTTTACTTGTGAATAATGGATTCAAATGTGTATTTGTTTCTGATAAAATTATTGTAAGAAAGAATACAATGTATGTTAGAAAGGGCTATCTCACAGAGGGACTTTTCAAACTCAATGTAATGGTTGTTGACAATATTAATAAAATTTCAGCTTCTTCTTATTTATTGGAGTCAAATGATTTATGGCATATTCGTTTAGGACATGTAAATTATAAAACCTTGCGGAAGTTAATTAATTTATAATTATTGCCTAAATTCGAGTGTAATAAATCAAAATGTCAAATATGTGTTGAATCTAAGTTTGTAAAACATCCTTATAAGCATCTTGAAAGGAATTCAAATCCTTTCGACTTAATTCATACTGACATTTGTGATATGAAGTCGACACCATCTCGAGGTGGGAAAAAGTATTTTATTACTTTTATTGACGATTGCACTCGATATTGTTATGTTTATTTGCTTAATAGTAAGGATGAATCAATTGAAACATTTAAGCAATACAAGAATGATGTGGAGAATCAATTAAATAAAAAGATCAAAATGATAAGAAGTGATGGGAGTGGAGAATATGAATCTCCATTTGCAGAAATATGTTTTGAATATGGAATTATCCATCAAACTACTGCACCTTACACATCTCAATCCAATGGAATTGCGGAAAGGAAAAATCGGAAATTAAAAGAAATAATAATTTTTTTATTAATAAGTTCCGGATTACCGTAGAGTTTGTGGAGGGAAGCTATCCTTACAGCTAACCGAATACTCAACAAAGTACCCCACAGCAAAACGCAATCTATTCCATATGAAAAATGGAATGGAAGAAAACCTAACTTGAAATATTTCAAAGTGTGGGGATGTCTAGCAAAGGAACAAGTTTCTTTACCTAAAAGGGTTAAAATCGGACAAAAAATTGTAGATTGCATTTTCATTGGATATGCTACAAACAGTAAACCATGTCGGTTTTTGGTTCGTAAATCCGATAATCTCGAAATTCATGTTAATACGGTAATGGAATCATATAATGTTGAATTCTTTAAAAGTATCTATTCGTATAAAACTGAATGTGATTCGTTAAGTGAAAGACCTAAATGACCTCGGGAAGAACCAAAATAAATACTCCAAGTGTATAAGATCCAAGGCGTAGCAAAACTCAAAGAACATCTACTTCCTTTGGACCATATTTTGTGACATTCTTGCTTGAAAATAAGCCTCAAACTTCTAAAGCAGCTATGTCATCTTCTGATTCAGCGTTTTGGAAAGAGGTATTCAATAGTGAGATTCAATCAATTTGGATAACCGTACATGGGAATTGGTTGATCTTCCTCCAGGAAATAAGCATTTAGGTTCGAAATGGATCTTTAAACGTAAAATGAAAGCTGATGGCACTATTGACAAATATAAGGCAAACTTGTTGTCAAAGGTTATAGGTAAAAGGAAGGCCTTGATTACTTTGAAACTTACTCGCCAGTAACGAGGATAACATCTATTAGGGTGTTAGCGGCACTAGAGGACGTGTATGGTCTTGAAATGCATCAAATGGATGTTAAAACAACTTTCTTAAATGGAGAATTGGAGGAAGAGATTTACATGGAACAACCTGAGGATTTTGTGATTCCTGGTAAAGAAAATAAAGTGTGCAAACTTGTTAATTCGCTTTATGGACTTAAACAAGAACCCAAACAATAGCATGCCAAATTTAACCAAACAATGTTGGCAAGTGGGTTTAAAATCAACGAGTGTGACAAATGTGTTTACATTAAAAACATTTCAGGTCATGAAGTCATTGTTTGTTTATATGTTGATGACATGTTGATAAATAGCAAAATTATGGCAAATATAAATGCTACTAAGCGCATTTTGTCTAGAAAATTCGATATGAAAGACTTAGGAGTTGCTGATGTGATCTTAGGAATCAGAATTCACAAGACTCCACAAGGTCCTAGCATAATCACAGTCTCACTACATTGAAAAGGTACTTGACAAGTTCAAGTATTTGGATTTCAAAATTGCCAAGACTCCAATTGACGTGAGTTATGCACTTCAAAAGAATCAAGGTGAAAGTGACTCACAACTGGACTATGCAAGAGTAATGGGACGTTTGAGGTATATCATGAATTGTACGTGACCAGATATAGCATGTGCTATTAGCAAACTGAGTCGGTTTACAAGTAATCCCAATCAAATACATTGGATGGAAATGAAACGAGTTTTGGGGTATCTGAAACATATCCAAAATTATGTTTTGCATTATAACAAATATCCCTTCGCGATCGAGGGATATAGTGATGCAAATTGGATCATCGGATTATCTGAAGTTAAATCCACAAGTGGATATGTTTTCACAATTGTGGGTGGAGAAGTGTCTTGGAAATCATCCAAACAAACATGCATCGCCTGTTCGACAATGGAATCTGAATTCATAGCTTTAGATAAGGCCGGTGAAGAAGCTGAATGGCTCTGGAATTTCTTGGAAGATATTCCATTTTGTCCCAAACCTTGGCACCTATTTGTATACATTGTGATAGTCAAGCGGCAATAGGCATCGCAGGGAGCGTTATGTATAACGAAAAATCTCTTCATATACGACGGAGACACAATACCATCATACAACTACTCTCTAGTGGTGTTATCATGATTGACTACATAAAGTCAAGATATAGCAGGTCGGATCCACTTATAGAAGGCCTATCTAGAGCGGCAGTTGAAAGATCATCAAAGGGAATGGGGTTAAGTCTTAGGAGAAGTCATCATGGCAGTTACTCTACTAGCATACTGGAGATCCCAAGAGCTACGTTCAAAGAGATACAACAAATTTATGAATGACGGTTCAACATTGTCAAATAACTTAACTCATTCTCCTGATGGAGACAATATTCAAAAATCAAGGTAAAGCATTAAGGCTTTTTGATGAGTCAATAAAAATTAAAGCTTTTTAATAATTTTCTAAGTTTGGCAGGATATGACCAGATAGTGTTTCCATAGGATTACACGTTAAAGAATCACCTATGTGGGTGTGAAATGTAAGCTGCTTCAAGGGGAATGAAAGTAAAGGACCATTCTCCAATAACTCATGAAACCAGGCAGTGTTCATGGCTGAAATAAACACAACCGTGAGAACCATATATGGTTAAGAATTGATTGTGTGACTTATGTTGTCTAGGTATAAAACAAAGCTCGACGATTCAAAGATATCAAATCTACCGATTGACCGAGTATATCAGATATAAGTTCACTACGGGAAGTTCAAAGAGACACCTACTGATCCAGATGCAATTAATTCTTTCATGTAAAACACACATGCATCCATGCATTCCTTTATTTTATAGCCATTCCTTATTCATGTGGGGGATTGTTGGGCTTTTAATTTTGGTGTAGCTTAAAGAGGGTGAATGGGAAATGGAAGAAAAATGAAATATTTGAGTTTTCCTCCTTGGCAAAGGGACATTGTCCCATATTGGAGGAAGAAAATACTTTTGATAGGTATATATACAATTGCTCTTCTTCTAGCTCTTAAAGAGTTAAGAAGAAGGCAAGCCTCGCGCCGTCGACGTCATCGCTCGCTCGGCTCGGCTTCGGCTTCGGATTCGGATTCAGATTTGGATTTGGTCAAAGATTGATGGATTAATATTTTTGTACAAAATTCCTTTCAATTATTTGATTAATTAACAAAAATTCAATCTGTAATAACCTATGACCCGCGACGCGACCCGGTCCGATTCGTTTTCTTTCCGATATTATTTTAAATCTATTTTTGTTTTCCCGCAATATTTCAATAGAAATATTCACACCTGTTCCAACAGCTATGGCTATTTCTGAAAGGTTGCAAACCTTTTCAGAAACAGTGCCAAATGGTCTATAAATATTCCTTGAATCCCAGAATCTTTACTTACAAAATTTTCTGATTATCTTCTTCTTCTTCTGCACAACATTTTCCAGTATGTTTTACGACCATTGAGTGGTTCGAAGTTCACCAGAGTTTTTGGTACCAATACGCTAGTGAGTTAAATCATTGTATCCTGGGAGGATAATATTCCAGCACCTCGGGTACTTGACGGGAATAATTTTCTTAAGGACACACTGTGCATTCAGTGGGATCGATTGACTCCTATACTATTTTTCCATAATTTATTTCGTCAAACTATTTCTACTAACTTTCTGTTTCTGTTTCCATTTCAGAAAGTTTGATGTTTTCATTGTTTATTACAGCAATACAGATTAAATTAACAAGCACCTCTAGGTGTATCGACCCGATCGGTCGTTTTGAGAGTTAGCGCCCCGATCCCCTAATAACCACTACTCCCATGTCTATTTATGTTATTGGAACTTTTCGGAGCGTCGACTGATGAAATCCGGAGCGATTTTTGACACATAGTCCATAAATGTGGAATTTAGCTTTGGGAATCGAGCCGTAGCTAGAGCTGTGTGAAGACGGATCTGGAATGGGATTTCGTCGACTCCGTTAGCTAAATTGGGTAATTTATGGGTTAGGAGCGTGTTCGGAATCTGTTTTCGAGGTCCGTTGTGGATTTAGGCCTGAATTGGCGAAAGTTAGAATTTCGGCGATTTTGGCCGATAGGTGAAATTTTGATATCAGACTCGGAATGGAATTCCAAAAGTGAAAACATGTCTGTAATGTCATTTATGAACTATGTGCAAAATTTGAGGTCATTCGGATGAGTTTAGACGTGTTTCGGCATCAGATGTGAATTCTAGAAATTTCATAAGTTCTTAGGCTTGAATATATGCATATTCGATGATCTTGATGTTATGAGATGTGTTTTTAAGGTTCGACCAGGTTTGAATGGGATATTAGAGTTGGTTGGTAGTTTTGGTTGAGGTCACGGAGGCCTCAGGTGTGTTTCGGGTGTTCAAACGCGAATTTTTGGCCTAAAAGTCTTTGCTGGTTTTTCTGGTTTTTCTACAGCTGTGTTTTGCTCTCTGCGATCGCAAGGGTTTAACCGCGATCGCGTAAGGTACAAGTGAGAGGTCCTATGGTTTTTCTCTGTGATCTCAATAAAAGGTCTGCGATCGCAGAGTGTTGGAATCTTGGTCAACACGATCGCATGACCAGGACCGCGTTCACATAGAATATTCTTGGTCTGGGGGACTTTCATTATTTTTTCTACGCGGTCGCGTGGCCCCAACCGCGATCGTGTAGCTCTGGGTCCTCAAGGTTCACAATCCCGTACTGGTTTCTGCGATCATATAGCATGATTTCCAGGTGCGTGTTTTCTTTACTCTCCGCGATCGCGACTCCTTATCGCATATAACAAATGCCTGGGCAGTCTTTTAAAGACCCAAATCCGAGGGTTTATGTTATTTTCACCATTTTCGAATTTGAGAGCTCGGGAGAGGCAATTTCTGGAGACTTTTGCACCTGGGTAACTTGGGTAAGTGATTTCTATCCATTATAGATCAATTTCCATGATTCCAATCTTAAATTCAACCTTTATTTCGAAAATTTTGGGTAGAAAATGGGAAAAATTGGATGAACTTTATAGACCGAATTATTGAGTTTTGATTGGGTATTTGACCTCTGATTTGAGAGATTCTTATATAGTTAGACTCGTGAGTGAATGGGTGTCCGGAAAATATAAATTTTACCAAATTCCGAGACGTGGGCGTGAGCGACTTTTTAGGCGAATTTCTAAATTTCGCGTATTAGTTTCGAACTTATTAGTGATAATGTTTTCTTGAAATGATATTCACACTATGGAATCGAATTTACTAGATTTGGGCCACACGGAGTTGGATACTCGTGGAAAGAGCGTGGTATTGAGTTGATTAGCACAGCCAAGTTATGTGGCTTGCCTAACTCTGTGTTGGGGACTTTCCCTTAGGCATTTTTATACTGAATTTGTTATGTGGACGTCGCGTACGTGAGGTGACGAGTGCGTACACGGGTCATTGTTCCTAAAATTCTATTTTTCCTTCCATGCAATAACTCATTTTCATTCCTATATTAATGTCTCTTGTCTTAACTGAGTAGTTAGCTTAAGAGTAAGCATGCCTACCTATCCTTACTTGATTTCCTCTTATTTGCTACTAGTTGCACCATGCTTAGGTAGTTTTACTCTATTCTTGCATGTTGCTTTCCTGGACTGTTTAATTAAGTCGTATCCGACATAGTTCTGCATTGCATATTTAAATTGGGACTACGGACTGAGATCCGGGAGCTTTCCCCCTGTACTACATTTCATATTTAAATTGGTACTACGGACCGAGATCCACGAGCTTTCCCCCTGTACTGAAATGCATATTTAAATTAGGACTACGGATGGAGATCCGGGAGCTTTCCCCCTATACTGCATTGCATATTTAAATTGGGACTACGGACTGAGATCCGGGAGCTTTCCCCCTGTACTACATTTCATATTTAAATTGGTACTACGGACCGAGATCCACGAGCTTTCCCCCTGTACTGAAATGCATATTTAAATTAGGACTACGGATGGAGATCCGGGAGCTTTCCCCCTATACTGCATTGCATATTTAAATTGGGACTACGGACTGAGATCCGGGAGCTTTCCCCGTGTACTGCATTGCACATTTACTATTGAGATATATGATGTGCTGAGCCGAGGGCTCTCTTTCTGTTATTAATTCTTCCAGTTTCCATAAATCATGTTTATCATTGCTTATCTATATTTCACTATTTTAAATTTTATATTGACTTGTTTTAAAAACTCAGTAGGGCCTCAACCTGACCTCGTCACTACTTGATTGGGTTAGGCTTGGCACTTACGGAGTAGCGAACGTGGAGTACTCACGCCCTTTCCTGCGCATGTTTTCCCCATGTGCAGATCCAGGTACCAACACCCAGTATGGTGGCTAGGAGTCGTTCTAGCAGCTGCCAGGAGATCGCGAGGTAATTCTGCCGCGTCCGTAGAATCCCACGAGTCCCCTTCTACTCTAGTATAGGCATAGAGGACGTTTGTATTTCCACTATTTCATTGTATAGAGCTAAATTTAGTACAGAGCTTGTGACTATTATGACATTTCGAGTTTTGGGAAGTGAAAGTATACATGCTGAGCATCTATGCTATATCTACTTGAGTTCCTTTCTGTCTTTATTTTATTAATTCTATTATTTTTCGCAAATTTTAGGCTTACCTAGTCGTAGAGACTAGGTGCCGACACGATACCCAGGGCAAAACGGGTCGTAACAAATTGGTGTCAGAGCGTCTAGGTTCATAGGAGTCACAAGTCACAAGCCGCTTTATTAGAGTCTCACGGATCAGTGCGGAGACGTACGTATCTATCTTCGAGAGGCTATGTAACTATTAAGAACAATCAAATTCTTTGGAATTCCTTATCGTGCTAGTTACTGTTATCAAATTCTTAAACTCTATTCTATTCTTGCTTGCGGATGGTTCATACCCGTACCGGACGTACTGATGACCAGGCACCCGAGCCCCTAGTCAGAGCCACCAGAGGCAGGGGCCGGGGCAGAGGATTAGCACGCGGTGCAGACCGAGCACCAGCTAGGGCAGAGGCGGAGGAGCCCCCAGACCTCCAGGAGACATTGGCTCAGTTCTTGAGTGCCGTCAGTACTCTGTCTCAGGCGGGACTACTCCCGATAGCTACAGCTACATCTTAGGTCTGAGGAGGGACACAGACTCCCGCAGCCCGTACTCCTTAGCAGAGGGTTCATATTGGGCAGGTTCCAGAGTATATTCTTATGCCCCCAGCAGCTCCAGCTCAACATGATACTAGGATAGCTATTCCTGAGGCAGAGCAGCTCCGACTTGAGAGGTACAAGAAGTACTCCCCACCTGAGTTCAGTGGACTAGCTTCGGATGATGCCCTGGGTTTTCTCGAGGGGTGTCATCGCATTCTCCGCACTATGGGTATTGTGGAGACGAGTGGGGTTTCTTTCACTGCTTTCGAGCTGAGGGGAGCATCTTATCAGTGGTGGCGTGATTTTGAGCTTAGTAGTCCGAACGAGGCAGCTTCACTTACTTGGACTCAGTTCTCCGAGATGTTCTTACTTGAGTTTGTCCCTCAGAGCTTCAGGGATGCTTGGTATGCAGAGTTTGAGCAGCTACGCCAGGGTACCATGACTGTGCCAGAGTATGCAGTCCGTTATAGCGATTTGGCTCGCCATGCACCATATTTGGTTGTCACTTTCAGAGAGAGGGTTTGACGCTTTATTGAGGGACCCCACCCCAGTATTCGGACCAGCATGGCTAGAGAGCTGGAGAACGATATTACTTACCAGCAGGCCGTGAGTATTGCCCAGAGGATTGAGACTATGTTAGCCAGGGACAGGAAGGAAAGAGACTGGTCATTTTTCAGGAGCCCATGCACCAGCAGCATGCTATGGTAGGGGTTTTGTGAGTCGCCTTGTTCATTCAGCTCTCCCAGCAGCCAGTGGTATTCCAGCTCCTCCTAGACCTCATGATCCTTATTATGCACCACCAGTATCTCAGACGCCTCCTGCTCGTGGTGCTATCACCGGCCAATCCAGCAGGCCAGTTCAGAGTCAGTAGCGGCCGCGCCCTCCAAGGGGTTGCTTTGAGTGTGGTGACCCTCGTCATATGATCAGAGATTTCCCCAGAGCGAGGAGGGGTGAACCACCTCAGAATTATCAGGCCCCACGTCTTCCACCAGGTCCTCCAGCTATTCTTCCAGCCCCAGCTGCTACCCCACCACCTCAGGCAGCTCGAGGTGTAGGTCGGGGAGGTCCAGGTCGCCCTAGAGGGGGAGGCCAGGCCAGGTACAATGCTCTTCCGGCCCAGTCCGAGGCCATTGCTTCAGATTCAGTCATTACATGTATTATTCCCGCTTGTCATAGGGATGCATCGGTATTATTTGACCCATGCTCTACATATTCGTATGTGTCTTCTTATTTTTCTTCACATCTGGGGATATCTCAGGATTCTTTGAGTTTCCCCGTTTATGTTTCTACTCCGGTGGGAGATTCTCTTGTTGCGGACCGCGTATATCGGTTATGTTTGATTTCTATCAGTGGTTTCGAGACCAAAGCTGATTTATTATTACTCAGTATGGTAATTTTGATGTTATATTGGGTATGGACTAGCTGTCTCCCTACAGCTTCAGGTAAGTTTCTATACTCATTCGAGGACGAACGATTTTCTTAAGAAGGGGAGGATGTAACGACCCGGTCGGTCGTTTTGAGAGTTAGCACCCTGATCCCCTAATAACTGCTAGTCCCATGTCTATTTATGTTATTGGGACTTGTCAGAGCGTTGACTGATGAAATCCGGAGCGATTTTGGACATATAGTCCATAAATATGGAATTTAACTTTAGAAATCGGGTCGTAGCTAGAGCTGTGTGAAGACGGATCTGGAATGGAATTCCGTCGAATCCGTTAGCTTCGTTAGGTGATTTCGGGTTTAGGAGCATGTTCGGAATGTGTTTTCGAGGTCGGTTGTGGATTTAGGCTTGAATTGGTGAAAGTTAGAATTTCCACGATTTCCACCGATAGATGAAATTTTGATATCGGACTCGGAATGGAATTCCGAAAGTGACACCAGGTCCGTAATGTCATTTATGACCTGTGTGCAAAATTTGAGGTCATCGGATAAGTTTAGACGTGTTTCGGCATCAGATGTGAATTCTAGAAATTTCATAAGTTCTTACGCTTGAATATATGCATATTTGATGATCTTGATGTTATGAGATGCGTTTTTAAGGCTCGACCAAGTTTTAATGGGGGTATTAGAGTTGGTTGGTACTTTTGGTTGAGGTCCCGGAGGCCTCGGGTGTGTTTCGGGTGTTCAAACGGGAATTTTTGGCCTAAAAGTCTTTGCTGGTTTTTCTACAGTTGTGTTTTGCTCTCCACGATCGCAAGGGTTTAACCGCGATCGCAAGGTTTTAACCACGATCGCGTAAGGTAAAAGTGAGAGGCCATGCGGTTGTTCTCTGCGATTGCAATAAAAGTTCTGCCATTGCAGTGTGCTGGAATCTTGGTCAACGCGATCGCATGACCAGGACCACATTTGCATAGAGTATTCTTGGTCTGGGGGAGTTTCAATATTTGTTCTACGCGGTCGCGTGGCCCCAAACGCGATCGCGTAGCTCTGGATCCTCAAGGTTCGAGATCGTGTACTGGTTTCTACGATCGCATAGCATGATTTCCAGGCACATGTTTTCTTTACTCTTCGTGATCACGACTCCTTATCGCATATAACAAATGCCTGGGCAGTCTTTTAAAGACCCAAATTCGAGGGTTTATGTTATTTTCACCATTTTCGAATTTGAGAGCTCGGGAGAGGCTATTTTTGGAGACTTTTGCACCTGGGTAACTTGGGTAAGTGATTTCTATCCATTATAGATCAATTTCCATGATTCCAATCTTAAATGCAACCTTTAATTTCGAAAAGTTTGGGTAGAAAATGGAAAAAATGGGATGAACTTCATAAACCGAATTATTGAGTGTTGATTGGGTGTTTGACCTCCGATTTGAGAGATTCTTATATAGTTAGACTCGTGAGTGAATGGGTGTCTGGAAAATATAAATTTAACCCGATTCCGAGACATGGACCCGGGGGACTTTTTGGGCGAATTTCCAAATTTCGCGTATTAGCTTCGAACTTATTAGTGATTATGTTTTCTTGAAATAATATTCATAATATGCAATTGAATTGACTAGATTTGGGCCACCCGGAGTTGGATACTCATGTCAAGAGCGTGGTATTGAGTTGATTAGCGCAGTCAAGGTAAGTGGCTTGCCTAAATCTGTGTTGGGGACTTTCCCTTAGGCATTTTAATACTAAATTTGTTATGTGGACGCCGTGTACGTGAGGTGACGAGTGCGTACACGGGTCATTGTTACTAAAATTCCGTTTTTCCTTCCATGCAATCACTCATTTTCATTCCTATATAATTGTTTCCTGTCTTAACTGAGTAGTTAGATTAAGAGTAAACATGCCTACCTGTCCTTACTTGATTTCCTCTTATTTGCTACTAGTTTCATCATGCTTAGGTAGTTTTACTCTATTCTTGCCTGTTGGCTTCCTGGACTCTTTAACTAAGCCGTATTCGACATACTTCTGCCTTGCATATTTAAATTGGGACTACGGACCGAGATCCAGGAGCTTTCCACCTGTACTGCATTTCATATTTAAATTGGGACTACGGACCGAGATGCGGGAGTCTTCCCCCTGTATTGAAATGCATATTTAAATTGGGACTAGGGATGGAGATCCGGGAGTTTTCCCCCTATACTGCATTGCATATTTAAATTGGGACTGCGGACTGAGATCCGAGAGCTTTCCCCGTGTACTGCATTGCACATTACTGTTGAGATATATGATGTGCTGAGCCGAGGGATCTCTTTCTGTTATTAATTCTTCCAGTTTCCATAAATCCCGTTTATCATTGCTTATCTATATTTCACTATTTTAAATTTTATATTTACTTGTTTTAAAAACTCAGTAGGGCCTCAACCTGACCTCGTCACTACTTGACTAGGGTTAGGCTTGGCACTTATGGAGTACCGAACGTGGAGTACTCACGCCCTTTCCTGCGCATGTTTTCCCCATGTGCAGATCCAGGTACCAGCACCCAGTATCATGGCTAGGAGTCATTCTAGCAGCTGTCAGGAGACCGAGAGGTAATTCTGCCATGTCCGCAGAATCCCACGAGTCCCCTTCTACTCTAGTATAGGCATAGAGGACATGTATTTTCCATTATTTGATTATATAGAGCTACATTTAGTACAGAGCTTGTGACTATCATGAAATTCCTGGTTTTGGGAAGTGAAAGTGTACAAGTTGAGCAACTATGTTATATCTATTTGAGTTCTTTTCTGTCTTTATTTTATTGATTCTATTGTTTTCCGCAAATTTTAGACTTACCTAGTCGTAGAGACTAGGTGCCGTCATGATACCTTTCGGAGGGCAAAACAGGTCGTGACACTGGAGGTATTCGTCGATCGGTACATACAGTATATAAACATTTCGATTCAATATTTCAATTTTTGATTTCTTATAATGCTATACCAATACCGTACCTAATTAAATTTGATATTGTTCGGATTTTTTCCTTTCGGTTTCAGTTTATTCGGTCTGGTAACTTTAATTTGTTCGGCTCGAATATTAACTAATGCATCAAGCCATAGGCTTAAATATTCTTAAGTAAGGTATTCACAAATACAATAATAAAAATTTTATAATATAGTGGGAAAAAAAGAAGGAACCAAATATGCTAAACCTAGGCGGGAGAAAGGTTGAAACATAAGAAGGCAACTAAAGAAAAGGGGAAAAGGCAAGTATAGTGAAAAAAAAGGTGGTAACGAATAAAGAGAACTATAAAAATAACTGAAAGTAAAATTTAGAACTTTAATATTTATGTTATAATTAATAATATTTTGTTTACTTAGTATAAATATTTCAGTATGTTATCAGTATTTCAATATTTTAATTTTGAATACCGAATATCATACTTAATAATAATTCTTTTAGAAATTTAAATCAAATACCATACCAAATACCAAAATATCAAGTACAAAATACCCAAAATTTCAATTTCGATATGGTAATTCAGTATTTACCCAACTATGTGCAGCACTGGGCACCTCTCATCTTGTCATCTATGTTTGAACTCACAAGGTCGTTATGTTTTCGTATAATCATCATAATTTAATCTTTAAATTGGCACTCAAAAGCCTTTATGCATAACTTTTAAAATCCTTCACTTCCTAAAATTCTCCGATTTAATCTGGGAATAATTTGGTCCTCAATACATCAACGAAATTGAAACTTAAAACTCCCCTTTATGGCTTTACCTCTTTGATTTTTGACTTGAGAGGAAAATAAGGTAAAAATTGCACAGGTTAGCCACTTTTTCACCGTCTAAAATAGCTAGTGTTCAAAAGTTTATCGAAAATTAGTCCCTTTTAATGCAGAAACATCATGACATATTATGGATTCAAACGTAAACAAGTGAAAAATTAAGGATAAAATCATGATATTTGAAATTCATGATCGTGTCATGGAGTTCGAACCAAAAATGTGAAACTCCACGATAGTGTTCTGTATGTCATCCAGGATAATATCACGACCCAAAATCTACCTAGTCGTGATGGAACATAAGTCGGCCCGCTAAGTAAGCCTAATATAATAAATACAACTCAAATCACGTAAAAAAGACAATGGATAAAATAATTGAACTTTCTATACGAATTCCAAGGACTGGTAGTAAAAATCATGAGCTTCTAAGACTTAGCATTTACAAAAGCTGGTACGAATAAATACATCATCTGTTTGACGTTTACATAAACAGATTAGCAAAATCTAAAGCTACCAAGAACAAGTGGCAGCATAATCGGAATGCAGGTACATCTTTAATGCCACCTCCTGTCATACACAGTTACTACATCTCCAAAATTTGCATGCAATGTGCATAACTGTAGTATGAGTACAACTGACCCCATGTACCCAGTAAGTATATTTTCCAACCTCATTGAAGTTATGACGAGGGTTTCAGCTTAAATATACTCACTGTTATAACCTGTGCAATAGACTAGCAATAGAAACAGTTCTAGAACATAACATATAAGAATACAAGAAAATAACTACGCGAGGCAGTAAATGATTACTAAAAAAACTCACGGTAGTAAATTCATAACTTTGTGTGAGAAATGTACTCAAGATATTAAATCAAATGGCACGGCAACACCATGCTTGCATTTATCTCATCCTCACCAAATATATGAGTGTAGGTCAAATCAATTGGCACAACAACACCCTTCATGCATTTATCTCTTCCTTACCGAGCATATGTACAACAGTATCAACCACGTGAAAGTAATACCAATAAAAATAACAATAAAGTGGGAGACACGCCAGAAGCAATAACGAGCAATACATAGCAATACAATGCATATGGACAACAGTAACAGACTAGATAGATGGCATAGAAGTAAGTATAGCATTTAAGATATAAGAACATTGATTTTACTATCTAACATGGTATAAGGCTTAGATGTAGATATAACAACCATGAAGAAAAACATGATATGTATAATCTAAACAAATATAAGGCATGAGTAACTAACTTGGTAGAAGGTTTATACGAAAGTACAACAAATGAGAAACGACACAGATGTAGATATGGCAAACAAGAAGGAATGATATTTGCAAGTTAAACAGATAGAAGACATGGATAACACAACAACAATTTAGATAGAGGACAAAAACAGAACAACAACTACAAGTCACATAAAAAATATAAGTGCAATATTAACAACACAAGGAAAAAATATCACCACATAATGCATGTCTCTCGTCCTCGCCTACACGGAAACACCCTCTGTTCCATGAACACATGATAATATAAAAATAAGTTATTGTAAATGAAAAGCTCAGCATCACCCTTTGTGTTGTTACTCTCATCCTCACATGATAATGTAAATAAAAATATTATAATGTAAATGAAATGGCACGACATCACCCTTCGTGATATTACTCTCATCCTCATATGATATTGTAAATGAAACGGCACGGGATCACCAATCGTGGTTTACACTCTTCCTCACATGATAATGTAAATAAAATGTCACGACTTCACCCTTCATGATTTTACTCTTATCCTCACATGATAATATAAATAAAATCATTATAATGTAAATGAAATGTCATGGCATCATCCTTCATGCTTTTACTCTCATCCTCACATGATAATGTAAATGAAATAGCACGACATTACCCCTTCGTGCTTTACACTCTTCCTCACATGATAATGTATACGCAATGACACAGCATCACCCTTCGTGATTTCCTCTCTTCCTCACCAAGAACATGTATATCAATAACAAGCAAGGCAGGGAGCATGAATAACATCAAGGAGAGTGATGAAGCGAGTATTCCAAATGAACATCACTCACAGATTTCAAGCCAATAACAATTTAATAAACCTCAAAAATCTTACGGTCCAAATATTTCAACAAGTCTCAAAAATAATCTTCAACTCAAGTATAGAATCAAATATCTCAAGAATGACAGTCGTGGCAATGTATTACTGATTAAGCATAGTGATGATCAAATTTAGCACATTAATAGTTTCACAAGAATCCGTCAAATTTTAATCAAGTTATAATAAGCTAAATCTTGGGTTCTAGCATTTAGTTTCATATTCTTAGTAATCTAGAAGTCAAGTAAGACATGAAACAAGAAAATCACATAATTCTACAAGGAACAAGTTAATCATATAATTTACCCTAGAGCATGATTAACCCTGGCACATGCATATACACTTATCATCTCTTTTATGCATCACCCCCGCATATAGCAAACAATATCAATTAGTAGGAAAAATTCTCCCAACAAAATTAGGCAAGATACTTACCTCAACCAATCCAAATCGATAAACTAGAAGCGCCATCCTGCTCAAATTATCATCTGAACGGCTCGAAACTAGCCAAAAGTAACTCCAAATCATCAAATAATGCCATAGGAAGCAAACTCAATCGATAAAGGTAGAATCTTCACACATTTACTCAAAGTCAACCAAAAAGTCAAACTCAGACCCGTACCCCGGAACCCAACAAAACACAAAATCGGATCGCATTCAATTAGGAGTCCAACCATACTAATTTCACTCAATTCCTACTCTAAATCGATGCACAAACTCAAAAATTCACTTTAGAAAAGTTTAGACAAAAACCCTCAATTTTTATTTTGAAATTATCAATCAGATGCCAAAAATGAAGATGGAGTAACAGAATATAATTGAAATCGAGTAGAAAATACTTACCTCAATTCATGTGGTAAAAATCCTCTCCAAAATCGCCCAAATTCGAGCTTCAAAACCATGTGAGAAAAAGTGACTAAATCCCAGAATAAGTAAAAAATGCAGGAGTTATTATAGCTCGAAACAGATCCAAGATGACCCCAAAACTCACATTTGATAAGCTCAACATAATATTTGCGAGATTAGACCCAAGATAGCCTTTTGAATCACCCAATTTGGCCTTAAAATGAGGGAGATGTGATGTTTTGAAGTTTTAAAGGAAATCTGAAAATTTAATAGACAAAAATGACAATTTTGTAATTATTTTATACCAGAAAATCAGCAACAAAAGAATTTTCGTTGTAGTACCCAAAACTCATTCGGAACCTCCCGTACACAAACCATACATGTATTTCAATCATAAAACACGCTATGAACCTGCTCGCGCATTCAAAACATCGAAAAGAGGTCATCTTGACCCCATATTGACCATGGTCAAACTCCAAATCCTTAACTTAACTAGTTTCTCCACCAATGATCCAAAACACACCCGAACCCCTCGGGACCTCATTCAATCATACCAACAAGTCCTAAAACATGATACGAACTAATTTGAAGCTTCAAATCACATCAAACAACATAAAAACCACAAATCGCACCTCAAATCAAACTTAATGAACTTTGAAGTTTCAATTTCCAAAACTCGTGCCGAACCATATCAAATCAATTCGGAATGAACTCAAATTTTGCACAGCTATTTCAAATAACATAACGAATGTATTCCAACTCCCAGAACCAAAATTCAAACCCGATATCACAAAAGTCAACTTCCGGTCAAACTTATGATATTCCAAAACTCCAAATTGCCAACTTTCGCCAATTAACGCTAGAACCTTCAAGAAACATCCAAATGCAAATTCGAGCAGACGCCCAAGTCCAAAATCACCAACTCAACCTAACGGAACCATCAAAACTTCGATCCGTAGTCAAATACACCAAAGTCAAACTTGATTAACTCTTCCAACTTAAAGCTTTCTAGTTGAGAATTATTCTTCCAAAATCAACTCGGGATCACCTGAAAACCAAAATTGACTATTCATACAAGTCATAATACATCATATGAAGCTACTCAAGGCTTCAAACAGTTGAAAAGAATGTAAATGCTCAAAACGACTGGTTGGGTCGTTACAGATACTATCATGGAGTTTTATCTTTTTAAGTTTGAAATTCACAACATGTCATGGATTCCAAAGATTTATTATGTTTCAATTATTTTTGAATCTATGGCTATTTTTAATTATAAGTCCGAAAAATAGCTAGTTTTGAATTTTACCCGAAGAAGAAAGTACAGTCTCTTTTGGATCAAATATTTGGGTCAATAATCCTAATATTTGCAGGCCTATAAGATTTTTGAAACAACCCAATTTAAATATTTTAGCCAGTTATGCATTAAAATAAAGAAATTTTACCTCAATAGCAAACTATTACACCATATTTATTATAAACCAAAACTATTTAAAAATATTAATACTTATAGCTACCTTTTCTATTTTATAGTAAAATAGGTGTTTAATTTATACCCTACACTTGAGGCGTGNCGTCAAGTTCCCAAGGGCTTCAAAGAACCCAGGGCAGTGCTCACACCCAAGGAAGGTTGAAAAATAGGAAATATGCGTGCCTTAGATTTCAGCCGGTCAAGATAAAAAATAGAACAAGAGAATAAATGAATAATAGAGTGAAAGCCTTAGTGTTTCAGTGGGAAGTTTAGCGATTAAGAGTTTTTCCAAGAGGGAATGGGGGGGGGTGTATAACAGTAAAAATCGATCAACAAACAAGGAAACAAAGTAAATTAAGAGACAAACAAGGAAAATAAACATGCAAATCAATCTGAAAATCAGTTTAAGCCTAGAAGATAATGGGCCATTTATTTGGTCCGAAATTGGTTTAAAAAATGGGTCGTTGTTTAAATACCCGATATTTAAAAACATAATTTATAAAAGTAATTAATAAATAACAAAAATATTATTTGTGCACTAGAATGATTGAAAATAATAACTTAACATTATAAAATATAAAAAGTTATTTTGGCACAAGTAATGTAATTATACATGAATATAGGCTATTATCGCAAAAATATGCAATTAGCCTAAAAATGCAAATGCAATTATAGAAAAATGAAGTAAAATATTATAAGACATACATGTTGGTATAAATAATAAGTTTGGATGATTAAATCAACATAAGAATAATTTGAAGGATAATTATTGAATATTTACATAATAAAATGCAGAAAGAAATTACTTTAGAACTTCTGAAATAATGGAAAATTATGAAAAAAAATGCCTGTATAGGTTTGTAAACTAAATGGTGATGCAAATATGCTATTTTGAAAGTATATATATGTAACGACCCGACCGGTCGTTTTGAGCTCTAGCGCGTCGTTTAGCGGTTTGAAGTCGTGAGCAGCTCCATTTCAGGTGTTATGACTTGCAGGTATGGTCAGAATAGAATTTCGAAAAGTTTAGGGTTGATTTGGAAAGGAAATTCTCATTTCAAAAGCTTTAAGTTGGAGAAATGGACTAAGATTGAAATTTTGAGTAAACGACTTCCGAATCAGGATTTGAAGGTTCATGCAGGTTTGTATATGATTTCAGACTTGGGCGTATGTCCGGATCGGGTTTTGGATAACCCGGGAGAGTTTCGAGGCATATTGTGGAAGTTAGCATTTTAGAAGAATTTGATAGATTTGGGCTTGAAGTGCATTTCAGTGTTGTTGATGTCCCTTTGGGATTCCGAGTCTGGGAATAGGTTCATATTCTGGAGTTGGGAGCGCGATCGGAAGTGAATTTGGATGTCCGTAGGTCATTTTGGAGTCATTTGGCTAAAGATAGAAATTTGAAGGTTTTTGAGAAATCCGACCGGAAGGGAAAGTTTTGATATCGAGGTCGAATGTGATTCCGTAAGTTGGAGCAGGTCTGTAATGTTGAATATGACTTGTGCGCAAAATTTGAGGTTAATCGGACGTGATTTGATAGGTTTCGGCATCGGATGTAGAAGATGGAAATTCTAAGTTCATAAAGTTGGTAAATGGGTGCGATTCGTGGTTTCGATGTTGTTTGATGTGATTTGAGGCCTCGAGCAAGCCCGCATTATGTTTTGGAACAGGTTGTTATAATTGGACGGGGTTCGGGGGGCCTCGGGAGGATTCCGGGTGGTTAACGGATCAATGTTTGAAGTTGATGAAGGCTGAAGGTTGTTGTAATCTGGTATAACTGCACCTGCGAGGCTTTGACCGCAGGTGCAGCTAAAGGCCCCACAGGTGCGAGTTTTGGGCTGGAGCTGAGGAGGTCGCAGGTGCGGAAGATGGGTCGCACCTGCGGAAGCGTAGGTGAGAAGAAGGGACCGCAGAAGCGAGAGATGTTGGGTTGAGTCAGAGCCGCACCTGCGATGGAATTTCCACAGGTGCGGAGCCGCAAGAGCGGCTATTGGACCGCAGGTGCGAAAGGAGTCCTGGGCAGAATGTTTTAACGTCGGGTTTTTGTCATTTCTCACCCATTTTTCATTTGTCATGGTCGATTTTGGAGAGCATTTCAAGGGGGGATTTTCGTCAGGCATCAAGGTAAGTAAATTCCTCCCGTTTGTAAGATAAATACAAGATAATATGCATGGCTTAGGCATGGAAATTGGTCAGAATTTGGGAAATTTTTGAAGAAACCTAGAAAATGTAAATTTGGAATTTAGCCAAAAATTTGAGCATGGAATGTAGAGTAATGGTATGATTGAACTAGTAGAACTATGGGTAGAATGTATCTTCGAGAATTTTGGATTTCCGGGTCCGAAGGCATTTTGGTCATTTCTCCAAGAGGCATTAGGAAAGTATATAATGTGAATTTGTTGTGAGTATTAGGATAAATTTTTATTGCTTTGCCATTATGTGGTAGTTTCGGAGCGTTGTGCGTCCTTTGGAGTCATCGGAAGGGCTTGGAAGCCGGTATTGGAATTCCAGAGCGAGTTAAGTCTCCTTTCTAACCTTGTGAGGGGGAATTGTCCCCCTATGTGAATTAATTAGATATATGCTATTATCTTCGGGGGCTACGTAAGCACGAGGTGACGAGAGTCCGTGCGTAGATACTATTATGCCATGTCCGGTTAGTCTAGGATCCACTAGCATGCCTTACGTGTTGTACCTGCAATCCTGACTGTAATATTAAACTGCTAATATAATAGAAAACGTAATTGAATATCTAAAAGAAAACTAGAGTTAATTTTTTTAATCTTCTAGAAAGAGAATTGATTCCTCTGTGGATATTTGTGTACCTGGACTGGGTTGTATCGTGGAATATCATTAAACTTGACAAATGAGTTTCAAAAAACAAAGATTTCAAAACCTATATTTCATGTTTCTTTTAATAAGAATTTACCACCTTCCTGAGAAAAACTGTTTTCTTGATGAAATACGGATTTATTATGTGGATATGTGTAGCTTTGGGTGCCTGAGTCGCATGAATGATTCGCGAGCAGGATGACCCTGTATTTGTGTGTATATTCATATGAGCACCTGAGTCGCAAGGCATGATTCGCGAGCAGTCTAGCCGTATTATTTTAACTGCGTAGCATGATCGATTCGCGAGCGGGGAAGATAGATGCATCTATGGTTCGAGCCGTTCGACCCTCGGCAGTGCACAGTTTATTATTGTTGGTCCGCGTCGTTCGACCCTTGGCACTGCTTGCGCATGATATTTGTTGCGTAGTTGCTATGATTTTGCCTGATTACTGGCCTGAAATATTAAATTATCAATTGAAATGACAGATATTTAAAGTTATTAAAAGAGATTTTGGAAGAAGTTGTTCCTTCCCGTCGATTACTTGTTATTTGATTAAATCACTCTTGTTAATTAATTGTGTTAATATGACGAAGATATAAAGTGTTAAACGTGAACGGAGTTGACAAATATTTAAATCTTGTTTTTATAAATTGCCTATGATAAATCATGCTTAGCGTCATACCTAAATATTCTAAATTGACCTTTAGTAAGTGTCTAATTTGACCTCTCGTCACTACCTCTCTGAGGTTAGGCGCGCGACTTACTGAGTACACGTTTTTGTACTCATGCTACACTTGATGTGCATTTTATTGCGCAGGTACTTTCATAGCAATGTGGAGGATTCGGAGACTTAGGCGACCTACATCATCTGGAGGTGATCCGCAGCTGACAGAGTCTCCTTCGTATTGTATTTATTTTATTTTAAATTTTCTTGTCCAATTGTATTTCGGACAGGCTTTGTAATGATTGCATAAATTCTTAGAAGTTGCTCATGTACTTGTGACACCGAGTTCTGGGATATGTGTTGGGTTATAATTGTTAAAGTGTAGTAGTCAAACCATTGTTCCTAATTGACAGATTTTTATTTGGTTATTATGTAATAAAGTGAAAGGAAATATTTTCATAAATGTTAAAACCGGAAAGTTATTTCGACTGATTAATGATTTGGCTTGCCTGACATTGATGTCCGGCGCCATCACGACCTTAGGGATTTTGGGTCGTGACAACATGGTATCAGAGCGCTAGGTTCCCTTAGGTCTCACGAGTCATGAGCAAGTCTAGTAGAGTCTTGCGGATCGGTATGGAGACGTCTGTACTTATCTTCGAGAGACTACAGTGCTGTTAGGAGTACTTCTCTTCTTGATTTCTCATCGTGCGATTTGATACCTTTAGCGCTTATGCCTACGTTTCTTTCTACTCAATCTTATACGTCGTGAAGCGTTCATCGTTGGACCTTGTTACCGTGCCGAAAAAGACGTTATAGCGACCATCCTGGGCCTTCCACGATTGTTGACCTGTCTCGGACCGGGGAAGACNTTCGAATCCAATTTGGATATTAAAAGGATTACCAGATATAACACAAAATCTCTCCACCTAGTTATCGCTTTTCTGACCTAGCGACCCCTGTCCTTCTCCTTTGTTTCTAAACTAGCAGAATCCCCATTCCACCTAAAATTCGCAGAATTCATTGATAATTAGAATAGATTCGTAGACCAGGTCGACTGATTCGTTTTAAATTTATATGAATTGGGAATTTGAGGAATTGAAATGGTGCTATGGATGTAATTCGAGATGTTTCCATGTCTATTTGGTGGGGGCTGTTTTTATGGCCCTGCAGAAGAATAATATGTTGTTTCAGCTCAGTAACTGTGTTTCTAGGAGCCTTAAGGTTGTGCTCAGATAGTGATGATTCTTGCGATTGGTTGTCGCGCGATGGCGTTATGATGATAGAATTTTTGTCCTTATGTTGGGGATGACGAATGGTTTGAAGGGAGGTCTTTTCAGAGTGTGATTTCGAGATTTTGGTATTCTATCGCCGGCAGAGGAAATACATTTGGGTTATGAATGGTCCGGTTGGGGTTGATAAAGTAGTAAGGTTGGGTGTCTTCAAGTGGGGTGGGATGGGCACCTGTGACGTGAAGTCGTCGTCATTGATCAAATGGAATGGGTTAAGTTTGTCGGTGCTATGGTTTCTTCGGTTGCGTGGGGTCAGAGTATTGAGAAGAAGTATTGAAGGAAGCGGTTGGCAGAGAATGGTCCTGAAGTGAGGCTAAGCGATGGTTCCATCTCTAGGGGGCTAGGTGTAAGAAGCGGAAGTCGAGCAGTCGCAAAGTGGGGGAGCGGCAGCATAGCTTGGAATTTGAAGATATTGTCGTGCATTTAATGGATGTTCATGAGGAGCGGACGGACTAGTAAAGTTGGTAAATGAAGCAGGGTGTAGGATGGGGTATTGAAGTCGTAGAGAACGTGCATTTCAACGTTGTTGGGAGGTGTCCGCGTGTGATTTCCACAGGTGGGTTGTCTTCTGTGAATAGGTTAGCGATGGCGGGGTTGGAAGGTCTCTGTGAGGGGTTCTAGCGGCTAGTCAGTAGGAGGTAGAATGTGTGAATGATGCCAGAGAATTGGAGTATTTAGGGAGTGCTAGCAAGAGAATTTAGAAGAATTGGACGGATTGGTTGAGCAAGATCGTGTTATCAAAGGAGAAAGGATCTCGGCAGGGTCTAGAGTGGTGCAAGGAGTAGCTTCAGGCTAAGTGGGGGAGTCCCACCATCTGTAGTTGGGTTGTAGAGTTGTCTTCGCATTGGGTCGCGGAGAGTCGGCGTGTTGGCAAGTTATTTAAGCTAAGGGGAAGGAGTAAAATGGTGATTGTGCGTGGGTTTTGATGAATATGTGCAAAAGTTGGCCCTGTCGGTCCAGGGTTAAGCTTTGGAAGATTCAGAATTTTGCTTAAGGCATAGGCGAGTTGTAAGGATAGTGACTAAGTCACGTGTTTCCTTGAAAAGGGTGCTCCTGTGCTAGAAGAGCCTTGGAGTTGATTGTATTCGGAGCCAGTCAGAGTGGGTAACTCTCAATAGTGGTCCTAGTGAATTTAAAAGATAAGAATGTGGCATTTAAGGGTTCCAGGCAGCAATATGATCGAGAATCAAGCTTTTGCAGAGTAATTTCTAAGAAAGAGGAGGATGGTTGGAATGTTGTATGATATGTTTCAGCATGCAGGATAGTATTGGAGGAGTGAGAGGAAGAAACTCCGGATTGAAGAAAAGATTATCAGGAGGGTATGAGACGGGTTGCGGGATTTAGCATAGTCTCGTGAATAAAGGTCACTCGGGGTGAGTGAGGGTTGAGTTTGATGTGCATTGAAGGAAGTTGATATTATTCCTGAGGCAAATTGAGGATGACTAAAAGAAAATAGATTGATTAGCCATGGTTGAAATGGCACATTTTCGGCAGTGAGCGGTTCCTTTGATGTGATTAAGTTATGCAGGTGGTTTGTGCCGGTGTGTGCGAAGCTTGTCGGCCGTCGTAACGGATTTCATGTGGGAGCATTTGAGTGTTATGGCCTGTCAGGTGTAGGCGGACCCCAGAAGGGTTATGGTGGTATAGACTACTGCTTAAGGATTTGCATGATTGGGTGATAGTGGGAATTCACTCGTGTGTTGAGATGGTACTCTTGAATTGAGTTAAGTAAAAGGTTTCTATGTGATGAAGTGTTCATCCTATTGGTGGTTCAGAAGTTATGATAGAAGTCTTGCGCTACCTCATATTGGCAGGTTAGGTGCGGTAAGCAGTGTGTAACTGGGAGTAAGAATCGAGATTGCAGTTCGGTGTTAATGAGGATGTCATGAGCTCGGAAGAGCAAGAAGAAGTGATTTGAAAGTTCAGAGTAAGCTGGTGTTACCTTCAGTGTCACCTTAGATGGATATTCGGTGGAAAAAGTCTTTGTACCCTGGTTATGGGTTCTTGATTGGTCTTACAGCGTAGTACGGCCAGTGGTGGATGTGCAGACTTGTTGCCTTGTGTGGAAGGTCGTGGAAGCATGACCGTGAAAAGATTGTATAAAGTGTGGCATGTAGTCACTTGATAGATTGAAGATTTGGACTGAGTATAAAGAAGTGCAATGTTGTGTAATTGAGAAGTTATGCCTGGAAGGCGTTCATTTCAGTTGATTATGGATCATGGGGTGTTTTTCCCGGTGATGATGGTTGTTCTCGTGTATTATAAGAGAAAGTGGGTTAATATGGACCCAGGTAAAAGCTATTAGCTTAGTTGGTGCGAGCAAGGTAGACTCGATGCATATGGATGGATTTAAATATGATTATGGGCTCCGTATGAGCCAGGCATGTTCGTTTCAGTAGAGCGCTTTTCATGGAACAGTATTAGAACATCGGATGTTCTTCCGTCTTCGTAAGATTCAGGTGTGATTATGATTGTGCCGTATGATTTGTGAAATGGCTTGATAATTTCCTGTGCCGTATGAGTTGTGAAATGGCTTGATAATTTCCTATGTGTTGAGGTCCTGCGTAGTGGGGATGTTATGTGAACAGGATAGCTCTTGAGATCTAGTGTGTGTGTGTGTGTGTGTGTATATATATATATATATATCTTCTTATGTAAATTTTATGTGTGGATCGGGTGGCACGTCGCCACGGGTATGTTATTCGGACCGGGTTGCACGTCGCAACAGTGTGATGATGAGTAAGGTTCCTATATTTATTTTCTTGTGTTTTACTTCCTATTTTCTGATAAGAATTCATAATAGTTGCGTGAGTTGAATAGTTCCTTCCTAGTCGTTTCGTATTATCATGTTAGAGTTATGGTCTATTGGCGCGATGTGGTATCATGTGAGGTTGTTCATGTTTGGGGTGATTTGTTGTCTGAGTAGTTCATACTGGGTGAGACGAGACTATCGGATCAGGAATCAGTGCGATAAGGTTATGTGAAGTGTATATTAAAGAACAAATACCATTATTCAGGTTCATAATGAAGTGATGGTTCTAGTCAAGATGTGGTATTCAAGGATTTGTTAACTCTGCAGTTGAGTATGAATTTCTACACATTTCCTCCGTTGTGGTGGTATCGTCAGCATTATAGCATATGTATATCTATTATGAGGAGCATCGGGAGCACCAGATTAGTGGAATTTTGGCTATTAAGATTCAAGGAGTGCCATTGTGGTCAGATGATGAGTTATATGGTGCATGGTGCTGATTCAACAAAGGCATGTTGTCATGTTCTGGTATGTCATGTGGTAGTTGATACCGTGTTTATATGTTGGAACTAGGACTGGCAGAGAGATTTCAGGTGTTTGAATGAATTCTGAGCTTATTATAGGGATAAAGAAGAAATCTCCAGATTTCATCAAGTTATTGCGCTTGACTGGGTTATGGTAGCACGGGCAGGTGGTCGAAATGTTAAACAGTGATTTCAGATAACTCCAGAGCAGTTCTTAGCACGTTCGAGGACGAACGTCGGTTTAAGGAGGGGAGAATGTAACGACTCGATCGGTCGTTTTGAGCTCTAGCGGGTTGTTCAGCGGTTTGAAGTCGTGAGCAGCTCCATTTCAGGTGTTATGACTTGCAGGTATGGTCGGAATAGAATTTCAGAAATTTTAGGGTTGATTTGGAAAGGAAATTCTCATTTCAGAAGCTTTAAGTTGGAGAAATGGACTAAGATTTAAATGTTGAGTAAACGACCTCTGAATCAGGTTTTGCAGGTTCCTGCAGGTTCGTATGATGATTTCAGACTTGGGCGTATGTCCGGATCGGATTTTGGATAACCCGGGAGCGTTTCGATGCATATTGTGGAAGTTAGCATTTTAGAAGAATTTCATAGATTTGGGCTTGAAGTGCATTTCCGTGTTGTTGATGTCCGTTTGGGATTCCAAGTCTGGGAATAGCTTCATATGGTGATTCTGGAGTTGGTAGCGCGATCGGAAGTGAATTTGGATGTCCGTAGGTCATTTTGGAGTCATTTGGATAAAGATAGAAATTTGAAGGTTTTTGAGAAATCTGACCGGAAGGGGAAGTTTTGATATCGAGGTCGGAATGCGATTCCGTAAGTTGGAGCAGGTCCGTAATGTTGAATATGACTTGTGCGCAAAACTTGAGGTTAATCAGACATGATTTGATAGGTTTCGGCATCGGATGTAGAAGTTGGAAATTTTAAGTTCATAAAGTTGGGAATTGGGTGTGGTTCATGGTTTTGATGTTGTTTGATGTGATTTGAGGCCTCGAGAAAGTCCGCATTATGTTTTGGAACAGGTTGGTATAATTAGACGGGGTCCGGGTGGCCTCGGGTGGATTCCAGGTGATTAATGGATCAATGTTTGAAGTTGATGAATGCTGAAGGTTGTTGTAATCTAGTGTAACCGCACCTGCGAGGCTTTGACCTCAAGCGCGGCTAAAGGCGCCACAGGTGCGAGTTTTGGGCTGGAGCTGAGGAGGCCGCAGGTGCGGAAGATGGGTCGCACCTGCGGAAGCGTAGGTGCGAAGAAGGGACCGCAGAAGCGAGAGATGCTGGGTTGAGTCAGAGTTGCACCTGTGATGGAATTTCCGCAGGAGCGGCTATTGGACTGCAGGTGCGAACGGTGGCATGGGAAGAATGTTTTAAAGTAGGGTTTTTGTCATTTCACACCCTTTTTTCATTTTTCATGGCCGATTTTGGAGAGCATTTCAAGGAGGGATTTTCGTCAGGCATCAAGGTAAGTAAATTCCTCCCGTTTGTAAGATAAAAATACAAGATTATATGCATGGCTTAGGCATGGAAATTGGTAGGAATTTGGGAAATGTTTGAGCATGGAATGAAGAGTAAATGGTATGATTGAATTAGTAGAGCTATGGGTAGAATGTATCTTCGAGACTTTCTGATTTCCGAGCACGTGGGCCCGAGGGCATTTTTGTCATTTCTCCAAGCGGGGTTGGTAAAGTATATAATTTGAATTTTTTGTGAGTATTAGGATGAATTTTCATTGCTTTGTCGTTATGTGGTAGTTTCGGAGCGTTGTGCGTCCGTTGGAGTCATCAGAAGGGCTTGGAAGCCGGTATTGGAATTCCGAAGCGAGGTAAGTCTCCTTTCTAACCTTGTGAGAGGGAATTGTCCCCCTAGGTGAATTAATTAGATATATGCTATTATCTTCGGGGGATACGTACGCACGAGGTGACAGGAGTCCGTGCGTAGCTACTATTATTCCATGTGGGGGTATTCTAGGACCCACTAGCATGCCTTACGTGTTGTACCTGTAATCCTGCATGTAATATTAAAATGCTAATAAAATCGAAAACATAATTGAATATCTAAAAGAAAACTAGAGTTCATTTTGTTAATCTTCTAGAAAGAGAATTGATTCCTCTGTGGATATTTGTGTACCTGGACTGGGTTGTATCGTGGAATATCATTGAACTTGACAAATGAGTTTCAAAAAACAAAGATTTCAAAACCTATATTTCATGTTTCTTTTAATAAGAATTTACCACCTTTCTGAGAAAAACTGTTTTCTTGATAAAATACGGATTTATTATGTGGATATGTGTAACTTTGGGTCCCTGTGTCGCATGAATGATTCGCGAGCAGGATGACCCTGTATTTGTGTGTGTATTCATATGAGCACCTGAGTCGCAGGCATGATTCGCGATCAGGCTAGCCGTATTATTTTAACTGCGTCGCGTGATCGATTCGCGAGCGGGGAAGATTGATGCATCTACGGTTTGAGCCGTTCGACCCTCGACAGTGCACAGTTTATTATTGTTGGTCTGCGTCGTTCGACCCTCGACATTGCTTGTGCATGATATTTGCTGCGTACTTGCTATGATTTTGCCTGATTACTGGCCTGAAATATTAAATTATCAATTGAAATGACAGAGATTTAAAGTTATTAAAAGAGATTTTGGAAGAAGTTGTTCTTTCCCGTCGATTAATTGTTATTTGATTAAAGCACCCATGTTGATTAATTGTGTTAATATGACGAAGATATAAAGTGTTAAACGTGAACGGAGTTGACAAATATTTAAATCCTGTTTTTATAAATTTCCTATTATAAATCATGCTTAGCGTCATACCTAAATATTCTAAATTGACCTTTAGTAAGTGTCTAATTTGACCTCTCGTCACTACCTCTCTGAGGTTAGACAGGCGACTTACTGAGTACATGTTATTTTTGTACTCATGCTACACTTGTTGTGCATTTTATTGCACAGTTACTTTCATAGAAATGTGGAGGATTCGGAGACTTAGGCGAGCTACATCATCTAGTGGAGATCCGCAGCTGACAGAGTCTTCTTCGTACTGTATTTATCTCATTTTAAATTTACTTGTCCAGTTGTATTTCGGACAGGCTTTGTAATGATTGCATAAATTCTTAGAAGTTGCTCATATACTTGTGACACCGGGTTTTGGGATATGTGTTGGGTTATAATTGTTAAAGTGTAGTATTCAAACCATTGTTCCTAATTGACAGATTTTTATTTGGTTATTATGTAATAAAGTGAAAGGAAATATTTTCATAATTGTTAAAACCGTAAAGTTATTTCAATTAATTAATGATTTGGCTTGTCTGACATTGATGTCCGGCGCCATCACGACCTTAGGAATTTTCGGTCGTGACAATATATATACATATCTATATATATATATATATATATATATATATACATCCGCAAGATTCTTAATTTTCTCTCTTCCCCTCAAATCTCTCTCCACTTTCCATCAAGGCAGCTGTCATAGCAGCCATTTTTGGTGGCAATGGTGGACTTTCTGAAGCGAAGAGAATAGATCTGAAGCAAAGAGGAAGTACAAAAACAGATCTGGCCATGGATATAGATTGATGTTTTGGAAATCTGAAGCAAAGTCACCGGAGAAGATTTGAGGGGCGGGTTTTTGTTCGTCTTTAGTTTTAATACAATGTATACAGTATTTTGCTTGGCCGAAAAATACCATCTCTGACGAACTTTCTTAATTCTTGGCTATTGATTCACATGCAATGATACAAATACATTATACTCTGTAAAAATGTACTCAAATACATTACATTTTTCGCATGTATTTTTTGTATTTCGAAGGTCTGTATTTTTTTAATACAACCGAATATCATTGTTACTTTCTTCTCTTCTTTGCTATTGAATCACTTATAATGACAAAAATACATTATATTATGTATAAATACACTCAAATACATTATATTTTTGTCATATATTAATTGTTTTGCATGTATTTTATGGATTCTGAAGGTCTGTAAATATGTGATAACCTGATAGGTCATCTAAAGTTTTAAACCTAAATTCTATGTTCTGAAGCCTCCAATATCTTCCTTAATCCTTCCTTGATTAGCGTGCGCAGTCTGGGTATTTTTTTGAAAGGCTTTTATGTTAAAAATTGATAAAATATGAAATTTTACCTTAAAAATCCATTTGAGTTGACTTCATTAATGTTTTGAGCAAACGAATCCGGATTCGTATTTTGACAGTCCCAGTAGGTCCGTATCGTGATTTAAGACTTGGGCATATGCCCGGGATCGAATTCAGAAGTCCTTAGCTCGAGTTATCGCTTTTTGTCGAAATTTTGAAGTTTAAAGGCTTAATGAATCTAAAGGTCTGACCAATGTATGACTTTGTTGATACCAGGTCCGTATTCTGGTTTCAGAACGTATAGGTTCATTACTATATGTATGACTTTTCTGTCAATTTAGTGAGAAACGGAGTTGGTTTAACGTGATTCGGACGACCGATTATTAAAATAGATGTTCTAAAGTTTTCTTGAAAATTTTATTTGATTTGGTGTCTGATTCATAGTTCTAGGTATTATTTTTGGAGATTTAATCGCGCGATCAAGTTCGTGTGATATTTTTGGACTTGTGTGCATGTTCGGTTTGGAGTCCCAACGGCTCGGGTGAGTTTCGGATAGGCCACGGACTGAGTTTGGAATTAAAAACAATGGTAGTGTGCTTCAGTTCTGGTGCAGGTCTCTGAGCTCGCAATTGCGAGGTCAGTGTTCGCAATAGTGAAGCATGTCATGATCGCAATTGCAAAGAAAATCTTCGCATTTGCGAAGTGGGGATGGGTCAACAGAGTTCGCAATTGCGATCAATATGGTCGCAACTGCGAGGAGTCTGAGTTCGCAATTGCGATGGCAACAAAAGTGTGAAGACTTCGCATTTGCAAAGGGATTTTTGCATTTGCGAGGTTCGCACCAGGTCGCAATTGCGACATCTGCGCCTGGACTTAAGAAGGGAAAAATGAGATTTCTCTCATTCTTTCAAATTTTCAAACTTAGAAACCCTAGAGGCGATTGTCCAAGAGCTCTTCTTCCCCAATTCATTGGTAAGTGATTCTAACCTACTTTCTTTCAATTTTTCATTACATTTCATAAGATTTCAACCTAAAATCTAGGATTTTCATGGTGGAAATTGGGGGTTTGGGTAGAATTAGGGATTTTTGTAAAATTAGAATTTAGACCTCAAATTGAGGTCAGATTTCGAAGCAAATCACATAACCGGACTCGGGTTGAATGGGTAAGCGGGTTTTGGTTTGAATTTTGGGTTTGGACCAAGCGGGTTCGGGAGTTGACCTTTGTTGACTTTTTCAATAATGACCTAAATTGATCCTTTTTGTTGACGTTTGATTGATAATTTTCTAGATTTGGTTGGTTTGGAAGCTTGTTTGAAAGGAAAAGTCGTGGTTGAGCTTTGAGTTGGTCTTTGGAGTGAGGTAAGTTTCTTGGTTAACCTTGACTTGAGGGATTAGGACTTGTTTGCATATTTTCTACTCGTTTAAATGTTGGATACACCGTATATGTGGGGTGACGAGTACTTATGCGTTGTTGTTGGGTTAAAGCATGCGGGTGTGATGACCCAAAAGGGTCATCTTATGAATTAAGACACTATTCGAGACTCATTAGCCTTAAAAAAAGAGACTAATTTTAACTACCCCGATTTGCGTATGTAGTCCGAGCGTGAATCCGGAAAGGTTTTATGTAAAAATATGAGAAACAGAAATTTTTAGAGTTAAAATTTGGTTTTAGTTGACTTTGGTCAAAATTTTGAGTAAACGGATCCAGATCTGTGTTCTGACAATCTCGGGAGGTCCGCAGTAAAATATGGGACTTGGGCGTATGCCCAGAATTGAATTCCGAGGTCTCTAGCCTTAGAAAATAATTTTTTGAAGAAAATTATTGTGTTGGTTATTACAGGAAATAAAGAAATAAAATAATAGGTGAAATCGTTGGTGTCGGGATCGTATTTTGATTCCGGAGCCTGGAACAAATTTGTTGTGATATTTAAGTCTTATATGTGAAGTTTGATGAGAATCGGAGTTGATTTGACGTGATTTGGACGTCTGGTTGAAAAGTTAGAAAATTTGAGTATTCTTGAGAAAATCTTGAGTTTTGAGGTTAAATTTGTAGATTTGATGTTATTTTGATGAGTTGATTGCACGAGCAAGTCCGTATGATATTTCTAGACTTGCGTGCATGTTTGATTTGGAGCCCCGAGGGCTCGGGTGAGTATTGGGTAGGCTACGGAGTGTTTAGACTTAGAAAAATCTGCACAGCTGATGTCTGGTGTTGGCAGGCCTCTGATCTCGCAATTGCGAGATCAGGCTTCTCAAATGCGAAGTCCTGGGCCAGCCTCAGATCTCGCAAATGCGAGATTTCTGGCCGCAAATGTGAACTTTCCATTCGTCGCAAATGCGACATTTCGAAGGGTTCACAATTGCGAACCCCTAATCGGAATTGTGATACCCGCAGCCTGTTAAAACAGATTTTGATGGGATTTTCACCCATTTTCAATTCTCTCAAACCCTAAACCTCCGTAGGCTATTTTTCAAAGACCCAAACTTCTCCAAATCATTGGTAAGTGATCTCTAACTAATTCTTTTCAATCCTTAACAACTTTTAACAAGATTTCAACCAAAAATCTAGAGTTTTCATTGTAAAATTGGGGTTTTTGGGTAGAACTTAGGAATTTAAAATTTTGGAAAATTCCCAACCCACGGAATCGTGATGGCGCCTAACACCGCACTTGCTAGGCAAGCCAATGTTAGAACTTAACTAACCATTTTGTTTAAAAGTTTACTTAACACAATAGAACAATTTAAAATAAAAAGGAAATCTTATAACTCCCAATAAGTGACTTCATGAATAATAACCGAATAAATAAACTGAACCACGAACTAAATATCTACTATATTACTACCCAGGTCTGGTGTCACAATTCACGAACCACTAAAGAGTATTACAAATAAATGGGCTGAAAGAAATATGTCTCTGTTTTGAATGAGATAAAACAGTATCTAAATAAATAAGGGAAGATCTACCTCATCTCTTCGCGTAAAAACTCAACTATGCTCAAAGAATCAGCTCTGATTGGTACCTGGATCAGCACCAGAAGTGCAGAGTGTAGTATCAGTACAACCGACACCATGTACTGAGTAAGTGCCGACCCTAACCTCGGCGAAGTAGTGACGAGGCTAGGACAGGACACCACATAAAACCTGGACTTGTATAAACATACTAGCAGTAATAATAGCAATTAAAGAGTTAACATTATATCCAACAATGGGAAGGGACCATGCTATGGGGAATTCAACATAAGGAATGAGAAAAAAAAAAACAAGACAACAGTAAACAGTAATTAACCATAATTTAAAGCAATAAGAATAGGAAAAGAAACTCGCACGGCACCACCCTTCGTGCTTTTACTCTCATCCTCCTCATATCATAAATAAGCATACACGGCATCACCCTTCATGCTTTTACTCTCACAATGTATTTCATTCAGGCACGGCATCACCCTTCGTGCTTTTACTCTCACGATGTATTTCATTAAGGCACGAAATCACCCTTCGTGCTTTACACTCTTTCTCACAATAGAATATATTTGGATCATGCACATCATCGCCATTCGTGCTTTACACTCCTCCTTACCAATCACAGAATCATTAACAACATACAAAGAGGAATTTCGCAGGAAATCGATATTTTATCATAGTTTCTATTTTTATTTATCATTTCAATCTCAATTAAATATTCACAATATTATCTATCATGGTGGAACGAGGTACCAAACTTTTAACATTTCAAAAACAACGATAATCACAAGTAATAGGCTTTACAACTACTAAAATAACAAGAATTTACTTTCACTCGCATGTTATGACCTGACCACAACGTATAGGTATTCGTCATCTCACCTATACATTGAATTTAGCAACAAAACAGGTAACAAGTAGTCACACAATACCTATTCCCTCAAGTTAAGGTTAGACACAATACTTACCTCGAATTCGCAGGCCACTCACTGCTCAAGAACTCTTTTCCTTTAGAATTTGGCTTCAACTCACTCGAATCTAATCACAATTGGGTTCAATATCGTTAATTCTTTCTAAAGGTATTAACTTAAATGAAAAATAATAGTTTTCCTATGTTTTCTTATCAAAATATCAAAATCGACCCCGGGTCCGCTTGGTCTAAACTCGAGGTTCGAACCAAAATCCGCTTACCCATTCTCCCCCGAGCCCAGATATACAATTGGTTTTGGAATCCGACCTCAATTTGAGGTCTAAATCACCAAATTTTGAAATTCCTAAGTTCTACCCAAAAATCCCAATTTTTACCATGAAAACTCTAGATTTTTGGTTGAAATCTTGTTAAAAGTTGTTAAGGATTGAAAGGAAATAGTTAGATATCACTTACCAATGATTTGGAGAAGTTTGGGTCTTTGGAAAATCGCCTATGTAGATTTAGGATTTGAGAGAACTGAAAAATGGGTGAAAATCACGTCAAAATCTGTTTTAACAGGCTGCGGGTATCGCAATTGCAATTAGGGGTTTGCAATTGCTAACCTTTCGAATTTTAGCAGTCATCGCAAATGCGATGAAAATGTCGCATTTGCGACATATGGGCAGTTCGCATTTGCGGCCAGAAATCTCACATTTGTGAGATCTGAGGCTGGCCCAGGATTTCGCATTTGCGAAGCCTGATCTCGCAATTGCGAGACTAGACGCCTGCCAATACCAGACATCAGCTGTGCAGATTTTTCTAGGTCTAAACACTTCGTAGCCTACCCAAAACTCACCCGAGCCCTCGGGGCTCCAAACCAAACATGCACGCAAGTCAAAAAACATCATACGGACTTGCTATTGCGATCAAATCATCAAAATAACATCAAAACTACAAATTTAACCTCAATACTCAAGATTTTTTCAAGAACACTCAAATTTTCTAACTTTTCAACCGGACGTCCAAATCACGTCAAATCAAATTCGATTCTCATCAAACTTCACAGATAAGACTTAAATATCACAACAAACTTTTTTCGGGCTCCAGTGAAAATACGGGCCCGAAAACAACAATTTCACCTATTATTTTATTTCTTTATTTCCTGTAATAACTAGCACAATAATTTTCTTCAAAAAAATTATTTTTTAAGGCTAGGGACCTCGGAATTCAATTCCGGACGTACTCCCAAGTCCCATGTTTTACTGCGGACCTCCCGGGATCGTCAGAACATATTCGGGTGTTGACCAAAATCAACTAAAACTAAATTTTTAACTCTAAAAATTTTTGTTCTCATATTTTTACATAAAACATTTACAGATTCACGCCTGGACTACGCATGCAAATCGAGGTAATTAAAATTAGTCTCTTTTTTTAAGGCTAGCCTGGAATAGTGTCTTAATTCAGAAGATGACCCTTTTGGGTCATCACAATCTCCACCTCTAAAACAAACGTTCGTCCCCGAACGGACATAGAAAATTACCTGAACTGGCAAACAAGTTGGGATATCTACTCTGCATGTACGACTCGGACTCCCAAGTAGCAGCCTCAATAGGCTGACCTTGCCACTAAACTCGAACTGAAGGATAACTCTTTGACCTCAACTGAAGGACCTGCCGGTCTAAAATGGCTACCGGCTCCTCCTCATAAGTCTAATATTTGTCCAATTGGACAGAACTGAAATCTAACACGTGGGACGGGTCACCATGATATTTCTGTAGCATAGATACATGAAATACCGAATGAACTGAGGATAAACCCGGAGGCAACACAAGTCTATATGCTACCTCCCCTACTCTATCAAGAATCTTAAATGGTCCGATATACCTAGGGCTCAATTTTCCCTTCTTCCCAAACCTCATAACACCCTTCATGGGTGATACCCGAAGTAATACCCTTTTTCCAACCATTAATGCTACATCACGAACCTTACGGTCGGCATAACTCTTTTGCCTAGACTGAGTTGCACAAAGTTGGTCTTGTATAACCTTGACCTTATCTAAGGCCTCTTGAACTAAGTCTGTACCCAATAACCGATCCTCTCCCTGCTCAAACCACCCAACTGGCGACCTACACCGTCTACCATATAATGCCTCATAGAGAGCAATCTGAATGCTCGACTAATAACTATTATTGTAGGCAAACTCTGCTAACAGCAAGAATTGATCCAAAGAACCTCCAAAATCAATACACAAGCGCGAAGCATATCCTCCAAGATCTAAATAGTACGCTCGGACTGTCCGTTCATCTGAGGATGAAATGTTGTGCTCAACTCAACTCGTGTACCCAACTCTCACTGAACTGCCCTCCAAAATTGCGAGGTAATACCTTGATCAGAAATAATAGACACGGGCACACCGTGAAGGCAAACAATCTCTCGAATATATATATCTCTGCCAACCGCTCCGAAGTATAATTACTTGCCACTGGAATGAAATGTGCTAATTTAGTCAGCCTATCCACAATAACCCAAACGGTGTCGAACTTCCTCTGAGTCCGTGGGAGTCCAACAACGAAGTCCATAGTGAACTCTCCCACTTTCACTCAGGAATCTCTATCTGCTGAAGTAAACCATCGGGTCTTTGATGCTCATATTTCACCTGTTGGCAATTCAAACAACGAGCCATATAAGCAACAATATCCTTTTTCATCCTTCTCCACCAATACTGTTGTCGCAAGTCCTGGTATATCTTGGCAGCACCTGGGTGAATAGAATACTTAGAATTGTGAGCCTCCTCAAGGATCAACTCACGAAGTCCATCAACATTAGGCACATATATATGACCATGCATCCTCAAAACACCATTATCTCCAACTATAACCTTCTTGGCACCATCGTTCCGAACGGTGTCCCTAAGGACCATTAAGTGCGGATCATCATCCTGCCGATCTCTGATACGCTCAAATAAGGAAGACCGAGCAACTGTACAAGCTAGATCATGGCTGAGAGAAATGTCCAACCTCACGAACTGATTAGCCAACCCCTGAATATATGAACCTAACAGTCTCTCACCAACTGAAATAAATGCAAGGCTGCCATACTTACTGCTTTCCTACTCAATGCATCGGCCACCACATTGGCCTTTCCTGGATGATACAATATAGTGATGTCATAATCTTTTAATAAATCTATCCATCTCCTCTATCTCAAATTAAGATCCTTTTGCTTGAACAAGTACTGGAGGCTGCGATGATCCATGTAAACCTCACATGGCACGCCATAAAGATAGTGCCTCCATATTTTCAGTGCGTGAACAATGGAGGCCAACTCCAAGTCATGAACAAGATAATTCTTATCATGAACTTTCAATTGACAAGACGCATATGCAATCACCCTACCATCCTGCATCAATACTGCTCCAAACCCAACCCGGGAAGCATCACAATATACTGTAAAAGATCTTGAGCCTGATGGAAACACCAACGCCGGTGCTGAAGTCAAGGCTTTCTTGAGATTCTAAATCTCACCTCACACTCATCCGACCATTTAAATGAGGCACCCTTCTGAGTCAATCTCATCATCGGGGCTGCTATAGACGAGAATCCCTCCACAAAATGATGGTAGTATCCCGCCAAACCCAAGAAGCTCCTGATTTCTGTGGCTGAAGTGGGTCTAGGCCAGTTCTTGACTGCCTTTATCTTCTTAGGATCTACCTGAATACCCTCTGCTGATACGATGTGACACAAGAAAGCTACTGAATTTAACCAGAATTCACACTTTGAAAATTTTGCATACAACTGATTATCCCTCAAAGTCTGGAGTGCTATACGGAGGTGTTTCTCATGATCCTCCCGATTGTGGGATTATATAAGAATATCATCAATTAACACAATTATGAAGGAATCCAGATAAGGCTTGAAAACCCGATTCATCAAATCCATAAAGGTTGTTGGGGCATTAGTCAAGCCAAAAGACAACACCAAAAACTCATAGTGCCCATACCTTGTCCGAAAGGCTGTCTTAAGAACATCGGACGCCCTAATCTTCAACTGATGGTAGCCCGATATCAGATCAATTTTTGAAAACACACTGGCACCTTGAAGCTTATCAAATAAATCAACAATTCTCAGCAATGGATACTTATTTTTTATAGTAACCTTATTCAACTACCAGTAATCTATACACATTCTCATCGATCCATCCTTCTTCTTTACGAACAAAACCGGTGCACCACAGGGCGAGACACTAGGCCTGACGAAACCCTTATCAAGCAGGTCTTGCAATTGTTCTTTCAATTCTTTCAATTCTGGTGAGGCCATCTGGTATGAAGGAATAGAAATGGGTTGAGTTCCCGAAGCAACATCAATACAAAAATCGATATCCCTGTCCGGGGCATCCCCAGCAGGTCTGCAGAAAACACTTCAGGGAACTCTCGAACAATAGGCACCGACTCTATTGAATAAATTTCGGCATTAGAATCATGAATATGAGCCAAATACGCCAAACATCCCTTATTAACCATGCGACGAGCCTTGGCATAAGAAATCACTCTGCTGGGAGAATGACCAAGAGTCCCTACCGAGGCAATCTCGGCAAAGCTAAAGTAACTGACTTGGCGTGACAGTCTAAGATGGAATAATAAGGTGAACACCAATCCATGCCCAATATGACATCAAAATCGGCCATTTTAAGAAGCAAAAGGTCTACACTAGTTTCAAGACCCTCAATAACGACTACGCACGAACGATATACACGATCTACCACAATAGCATCCCCCACCGGTGTAGACACATAAACAGGGACAATCAAGGAGTCACGGGGCACAACCAAATACGAGGCAAAATATGATGACACATAAGAATAAGTAGACCCTGGATCAAACAAAACCGAAGCAGCTCTATTACAGACTGAAATGGTACCTGTGATAACTGCATCGGAGGACTCCGCCTCGGGTCTGGCTGGAAATGCATATAATTGGGCCTAGGTCCCACCACCCTAAACTACGTCATCGGGAGAACCCCTGACAGGTGGACCTCCACCTCTAATGGGCTGGCCTCCACCTCTAGCGGGCTGGCCTCCACCTCTAGCAATTTTACCTCTACCTCTGGCTACTTAACCCCTGCCCCTAGCTGGCTGGGTAGGTGGTGCTGCAATTTGTGCTGAAACTATAGCACGAGAATTCTGGCAATGAGATAAATCCGACGTATGAGGGCAATACCTAGCAATGTGCCTCGGGACACCACAAGTATAACAATACCTCGACTGTCGAGACTACTGGCCGGCAAACTGACCATGTCGACCTNTCGGCCCGGGTTCCCCCCCCCCCCCAAAATCTCTGGAGAGGAGGTTCATCAATAGGGGTTGACTGATCAAAATAAGGTAATTGAGAACCACGACCACTTGAGGCCCCCTGAGACGTCTGAAGTGCTGCATTAAATGGCCTGGAAGGATGGATTATGCCCTGAGTACCCCCGCCTCTAGATGAGGCACCACTGAATCCACCGGAATGGCTAGGTCTCTTTTCTGACCCCTGACCTCCCATCCCAAGAACCGACTCAACTATCCTGGCCATATTGTCTGCGTCTTGAAAGGAAATCTCAGCCCCCGTCTCTTTGGCCATCTGCAACCTGATGGGCTGAGCAAGGCCCTCAATAAATCTCCTAATTCTATCTCTCTCTGTGTGTCTGTGGGTAACAAAAGAATAGCATGACGAGCCAAATCCACAAAGCGGTTCTCATATTGGGTAACTGTCATGCCGCCCTGCTGAAGACGCTCGAACTGATGACGTTTCTCTTCTCTAGTAGTGATAGGCAAAAATTTCTCCAAAAATAGGTGAGAAATTTGATCCCAAATCAGAGCAGGTGACCTAGTTGGTCTAGTCAACAAATAATCCCTCCATCATTTCTTGGCGGAACCAGTCATCTGAAACGCCGCGACGTCGACCCCATAGGTCTCCAAAATACCCATATTTTGAAGAACGTCATGACAGTTGTCCAGATATTCCTGAGGATCCTCTGAAGTAGCACCACTAAAGTGAATAGGGAAAAGCTTGATGAAACCTATCCAATCTCCACAGCCATCGGAAGTCATAGCTGCCCCATCAGCAATCGGGGCTGCAGCAATTGTCTGAACTACCCCAACTGGGTTGGCTGTCGGGGTCTGGACCTGAGGAGTAGTCTGATCAGGAGTGTGGGTAGCAAGAGTCTGGACCCCTCCTCCACCCTGAGATACGGCTGTTGCAACAGGAAGTGCGCCAGTTTAGGCTACACTCTCCATAAGGCCCGCTAATCAGATCACAGCATCCTAAAGCACCAGGGTAGAAATGAACCCCTCTGGGACCTGAGCTGGTCCAGCTGGAACGGTATGAGCTGGAGCCCCCTCATCAATCTCAACCTGGGGCTCCGCATCTAGGGTTGCAGTATGAGAAACGGGCTGAGTCCTGCCCCTGCCTCGGCCTCTGACGTGGCCTCAGCCTCTGCCCCTAATAGGAGTTGTTGTTGCTGCTGCTGGAGGACCGGATTGTTGGTCAGCGAAAGAGGAAGCACGTGTTCTCGCCATCTGCGAGAGAATAGCAGAGTTCAATCAGTAAATTTTTTTTTTGAGATATCAAGAATTGCACGACAAATTAGAAATAAAATGAGTTTGTTCCTAACTTCATAGCCTCTGAGAGATAAGTACAAACGTCTCCGTACCGATACCTCAGACTCTATTAAGCTTGTTCATGAATTGTGAGACTTAGGAAACCCAGAGCTCTGATACCAACTTGTCACAACCCAAATTCCCAACCCACGGGATCGTGATGGCTTGCCTACCCGTGTGTTGGGAATTTGGGTCGTGACAGCGGGTGGGACTTGTTTCTTGTAATTTATCTCTTTCTTTGATCATAATGTCTATGCTTAGACTAGTTAATTGATAAATTGATCATTCTTTCCATAATTTTGAGTTATTTGTGATAATTGAATATTGTTTATGAAGTTGAGATTGGTATTGTGGAACTATTGTTGACATAAGACTTGATATTGCTGATTCCATCTCCCTATTGCTATATGTTCATTATTACATGGTAAGGAACAGTGTTAATGCACGAAAGGCGATGTCGTGCCATATGTGAGAGTTAATGCACGAAGGGCGATGTCTTGCCATATTTAAGAGTTAATGCACGATGAGTGATGTCATGTCATAATTGAGTGCTAATGCACAAAGGGTGATGTCGTGCAATATTTGGGAGTTAATGCACGAAGGGTGATGTGGTGTCGTATCTATTGTTTCATGATGAAATTGAGAGTAAAATCACAAAGGATGATGTCGTGACGTATTTATCATTTCATGGTGAGGGCTGATAGTAAAAGCACGAAGGGTGATGTCGTGCCGTATTTATCATTTCATGGTGAGGCTGATAGTACAAGCACGAAGGGTGATGCCGTGCAATTTTATTCATTATGTTTGTTCATCTTGTTGGTTGAAGGTTTATTGATTGTTTCTTAGTATCATTCCCTACTGTAGTTACCGTGTCTTGTACCCTTTTCGCATGTCCCTCCCAATAGTACTTGTTAATTCTTTATTTGTTGTTATGTTACTCGTATATTTCTGTCTGTACAGGTTTAATTATGTGGGTGTCCTGTCATAGCCTCATCACTACCTCGTCGAGGTTAGGCTCAACACTTACAGAGTACATTGGGTCGGTTGTACTCATACTACACTCTGCACTTCTTGTGAAGATTTTGGTACTGTTCTCAACTGTCTGTGAGGCGTATCAGCTCGAATTGGAATTTGGAGACTCGAGGTAGATCTGTTGGCATCTGCAGACCTTGAAGTCCCCTTCCATTTCCCTTACTGTTCTTTTCATTCGAGACAGTTGCATTTATTTCACCCTATTTGTAGAGACTCTAGAAGCTCGTGAACTTATGACTCCAGATCCGGGTAGTACTTAGATATTATTGGTTTTTATGTCATTTTGTACTCTGCGTTAGTTTCATTTCTCTTTAGTTTGTTTTACTTATTTGAATTGATTAAAATTGACATAAGAATCCTCTAATGTTGGCTTGCCTAGCAAGTGAAATGTTAGGCGCCATCACGATCTCGAATGTGGGAATCTTGGGTCATGACAAGTTGGTATCGGAGCACTAGGTTGCGTAGGTCTCACAAGTCACGAGCATCTTAGTAGAGTCTGGATGATCAGTACAGAGACGTCTATACTTATCTTCCAGAGGCTATGAAGTTTAGGAACAAATTTCACTTCCATCCTTCTCTCTCGTGAGATTTTATTCTATCATTGCTGATTAAACTCTTCTATTCTTTTCCTCCCACAGATGGCGAGAACACGCACTGCATCTTCAACTGGACAGTAGCCGGAGCCCCCAGTGGCAGCTCCTACTAAGGGCAGAGGACGAGGCCGAGGTCGCGCCAGAAGCCCAGACAGAGGCAGATCTCAGCCTGGAACTCGAGTAGCAGCACCACCAGTGGAGCCTCAGGTGGATTTGATGAGGAGGTTCCAGCTCAGATACTACATATTGGACCAGCTTAGGTCCCGGAGGGGTTCATCAACACACAGTACTTCAGGACGATGTGGTCCGTTTGGTGGTCCTTATGGAGAGTGTGACCCAGACCAGTACATTTCCTGTGGAACCACCTATCTCTTAGGCTGAGGGAGGACAGCAGACTCCCGCTACACACACTCTGGAGCAGATGGTTCTCTAGTATCAGACACCAGCAGCCTCACTAGCTGGGGTAGTTCAGTCAGTTGTTACAGCACAGTCCGATGATAGGCCCGCCATGTCTTCTGAGGGCTTATTGAGATTGGACAAGTTTGCCAAGCTCTTCCCAGCTCTCTTTAGTGATGCACCTTCTGAGGAACCATGGGATTATCTTAACCACTGCTATGAGGTGCTGTGGAACATGGGGATAGTTGAGACCAATGGGTTCGATTTTGTTGTGTTTCTTATGAAGGGTTCAACCAAGAGGTGGTGGAGATTATATGTTGAGATCAGCTGGGTCGCCTGATATTACTTGGGACCAGTTCTCACAGCTCTTCCTAGAGAAGTTCCTCCCTATCACATTGAGAGAGGATTACCGCCGAGAGTTCGAGCGTCTCCAGCATGGTAGTATTATTGTTACTCAGTACGAGACTCATTTTGTGGATCTAGCTCGTCATGCCCTTCTTTTGCTTCATAATGAGAGGGAGAGGGTGAGGAGTTTTATTGATAGACTCGCTCACCCTATTAGGATTCATATGGCATAGGAGACTGGGGGTGAGATTTCTTTTCAGACGGTTACTAATGTCTCCAGGCAGATCGAGGTGGTTGTTACACAAGAGAGAAGGCAGGTGTCTAATAAGAGGCCTCGCCATTTTGGTGCTTTCAGTGGTTCCTCATCTGGAGACAAGGGTACTTTTGGTAGAGGCCATCCTCCTAGGAAATTTCATTCAGTGCTTTAGGCATCCCACTGTGCTTCAGGTGGTCGCGACCCTCATATGTCTCATTCCGGCCAGTTAGCCTACAGTGCACCACCAACTCCTATTAGTGAACCTCCGCTCCAGAGTTTTTAGAGTGATTACTTAGGTCGACTGGTTCAAGATTCACACCAGCCTAGGTCTTCTTATACTTGTGGTGACCCCCGTCACATTGCTAGGTTTTGCCCTCAGGCACCGGGCGGCTCAAAACAGTAGGGTTCTCATGCCATGGTCACGGCACCGGGTGCTTCACTGCTTGCTCAGTCAGCCAGAGGTAGGGGTCAGACAACTAGAGGTGGAGGTTAGGCCGCTAGAGATGGAGACCATCCCAGGGACATGGCATAGAGTGGTGGAGCCAACCTTGATCTTATGATTTCCCAGCTAGGCATGAGGCTGATTCATCTGATGTTGTTATCACATGTATTGTTTCAGTTTTCCATAGGGATGCTTTAGTTTTATTTGATCCCGGCTCTACTTATTGCTATGTGTCATCATATTTTGCTTCATATCTGGTTTTTCCTTGTGATTCTTTGAGTGATCTTGTGTATGTGTCCACAACTGTGGGAGATTCTATTATTGTAGATCGTGTCTATCATTCATGTGTGGCTACCATTGAGAGTCTCGAGACTAGCATAGGTCTCCTACTTCTCGGTATGGTTGATTTTGATATCATCTTAGGCATGGATTGGATGTCACTTTATCATGCTATATTGGATTGTCACGCCAAGACGGTGACCTTATCCTTGCTGGTGTTTCCTCGATTAGAGTGGAAGGGGACTTCTGGCCATCCTATCAGCAGGGTTATCTCTTATGTGAAGGCTCGGCATATAGTCGTGATAATTGGCTTAATGTATGCATATTTTGATATATATTGCCTCACATTTTGCTCATGTCTCGAAGATTTGAGATGTATAATATGATGATTTGTTCTAATTTGTGGTATTTCTGTGTGTAGGAATCATTTGGATGCAACTTGGGACGAAAGGGCGCGTATTGGAGCGAAATTGGGAAGAAAAGGTGAAAGTAAAATTTGAGGGCCACATGCAGCATAGGACGCTGCCTGTGGCACAATTTACAGAATGTTTAAGAAGTTGAATGCATGGGCCAGCGCACCACGCTACCCTGGACGTTCAAAACGTGACGTTGTCCTGTTTCGACTAGGACTCGGTTATTTCGACCCAAGACACCCCCAACTCATACAAAAGCAAACCTATATCTATTTTGAAGAGGTAACGTGACTTTGAGAGAAACAAAAGTATGAAACACTCAGGAGCACGGATTTGAGCAATTTTTCCATTCTTCCTATAGTATTCATTGATTATATGTTTGAAAACATTAATTTTCATGATTGTATGAACATGAGTGGCTAATAACCTTATTGTTCTAGGTTCATGGGTGATACACGAATGTTGATGTTTGAAGTTTAACTTGACGAATTTGATTTTATCATATTGGGTTGTTTATTTAATTGTGTTTTTAATTACTTTACTGAGTAGCTAACAGTGAAATACTATCTACGAATCTAGAGTTAAACTCGAAAGTGGGAATTCTAGATTGCATATAGAATTAAATAGGCATCAGGGAACGGATTCGCGGTTAGAATAGAAATATACATAATTGCCTTGCTTGGTCAAAATACAGGAAGTGTAAATGCATTCTTGTTCATATTAATTCCATAGACATATAGGCATTAAGTTAGCTTGAATAGGGTGAGTAAGAACTCAACATATTCTTATGAGTAATATCAACCTTGTCAACCAACAATCCAAATAAATCAATTAGTTATTTTAAGCCAAGAACGCAACAGGATTGTTAGCTAACCTGTGACCCTGGAATATCATCTCCTATTGATAGTTTTTTTCAAAATTTCTTAAGGGTTGTGGTTGATTTCTGTTTATTTCATTTCTTGATAGTTTTAGGTAGTAAATTAGTCAATAATATATTTTGTGAGAAATCTCTTGAATCAATAAGTTATTTGAGTTTGAATCAGTCAAAAGTTAATCATAAGTCTTTATGGGAACGATACTCTACTCACTACTCTATTACTTGACAATCACGTATACTTGCGTGACTGTGTTTAGTCGCAACAGGTCGAGAAGGAATGTTAGCTTATTTGGCTTATGAGCACGATTCTAGTGCGGAGATTCCTCTCATGGATTCAGTACTAGTTGTTCGTGAGTTTCCAGAGGTGTTTCCTGCAGATCTGACGGGGATGCCACCTGACATAGATATTGACTTTAGTATTGATTTGGCTCCGGGCACTCATCCCATTCTATTTTGCCATAATGTATGGCCCCACCAGAGTTGAAAGAATTGAAGGAGCAGCTGCAAGATTTGTGTGAAAAGGGCTTCATTAGACCTAGTGTCTCGCCCTGGGGTGTGCCTCTGTTGTTTGTGAAGAAAAATAATAGATCGGTGAGGGTGTGCGTAGATTACTGGCAGTTGAACAAAGTCACCATCAAGAACAAGTATCCATTGACAAGGATTGATGCCTTATTTGATCAGCTTCAGGGCGCCAAGGTGTTTTCGAAGATTGATTTGAGGTTTGACTACCATTGGTTGAATATTAAGGCATCCAATGTCCCTAGTGATGTCATTTGGGTTGATAACTGCCCCAGCAGCATTTATGGATTTTATGAACCGGGTGTTCAAGCCCTATATGGATTCTTTTGTGTGTTTATCGACGAATCTTGATCTACTCTCGTAGTCGAGGAGAGCAGGAGCAGCATCTTCGGATCGTACTTCAGACCTTGAGAGATAGCCAATTATATGCCAAGTTCTCAAAGTGCGAGTTTTGGATGGACTCGGTCACTTTCTTGGGGCACGTCTTGTCGGTAAAGGGCATTCAGGTGGATCCTAAGAAGATTGAGGTAGTTTAGAACTGGCCTAGACCCACTTCAGCTATGGAGATTCGGAGTTTCTTGGGGTTGGCGGGTTATTACCATCGGTTTTTTATGGAGAGGTTCTCATCTATAGCAACCCTATTGACCAGGTTTACCCAGAAGAGTGCCCCGTTCAGATGGTCAGATGAGTGTGAGGCGAGCTTTTAGAAGCTCAAGATAGCTTTGACTATGGCGCCAGTGTTGGTGTTGCCCACAAGTTCAGGATCTTATACAGTGTATTATGATGCATCTCGTGTTGGGCTCGGAGTAGTATTGATACAAGATGGCAGGTTGATTGCATATGCATCACGGCAGTTAAGGTCCATGAGAAAAATTACCATGTTCACAATCTAGAGCTGGCAGCCATTGTTCATGTGCTGAAGACTGGAGGCATTATCTGTTGGCGTATCGTGCGAGGTTTTCACGGATCATCGGAGTCTACAGTATTTGTTCAAACTAAAGGATCTCAATTTGAGGCAGATGAGGTGGTTGGAGATATTGAAGGACTATGATATCTCCATCTTGTATCATCCCGGGAAGGCCAATGTGGTGGCCGATGCCTTGAGTAGAAAGGCAGCGAGTATGGGCAGCCTTGAGGACATTCCGGTTAGTGAGAGACCGCTTGTATCAGATGTTTAGGCTTTGGCCAATCAGTTCGTGAGGTTGGATGTTTTAGAGTGCAGTCGTGTTCTAGCTTGTACACTCGCTCGGTCCTCTTTGTTTGAGCGCATCAGAGAGCGGTAGTATGATGACCCTCATTTTCTTGTCCTTAGGGACACAGTGCGGCACAGTGGTTCTAAGTAGGTTACTGTTGGAGATGATGGAGTTTTGAGGATGCAGGGTCGTATTTGTGTGCCCAATGTAGATGGACTTTGTGAGTTGATTCTTGAAGAGGCCCACGGTTCCCGGTATTCTATTCATCCAGGTGACTTCAGGATGTATCAGGACTTGCAGCAGTATTACTGGTGGAGAAGGATGAAGAAGGATATAATTGCATATGCAGCACGGTGTCTAAATTGTCATCAAGTAAAGTATGAGCATCAGAGGCCCGGTGATTTTCTTTAGAAGTTAGAGATTCCTGAGTGAAAGTGGGAGCGTATCACTGTGGATTTTGTTGTTGGACTCCCACTGACTCAAAGGAAGTTTGATGTGGTATGGGTCATTGTGGACAGGCTGACCAAGTTTGTGCATTTCATTCCTATGACTACCTATTCTTCAGAGTTGTTGGCTGAGATCTACATCCGCGAGCACGTCCGTCTTCACGGTGTGCCCATGTCTTTCATTTCTGATCCAGGTACATAGTTCACCTTGCCCTTTTTGAGAGTAGTACAGAGTTAGTTCGGCACGCAGGTTGAGTTGAGCACAACATTTCATCCTCAGATGGACGTTCAGTCCGAGCGCACTATTCAGATATTTGAGGATATGTTTCGTGCTTGTGTTATAGATTTTGGGGGTTCGTGGGATCAGTTCTTGCCACTTGCGGAGTTTGTCCATAATAACTGATACCAGTCGAGCATTCAGATGTTCCCCTATGAGGCATTATATGGGAGGCAGTGCCGTTCTCCAGTGGGATGGTTCAAGCTGGGAGAGGCTCGGTTGTTGGGTACAGATTTGGTACAGGATGCCTTGGATAAGGTTAAGATTATTCAGGATCAACTTCGCACAGATCAGTCTAGGTAGAAGATTTATGCCGGCCGTAGAGTTCGTGATGTTGCATTCATGGTCAGAGAGAGGGTGTTGCTCCGGGTTTCACCCATGAGGGGTGTGATTAGGTTCGGAAAGAAGGGCAAGTTGATCCCTAGGTATATCGGACATTTTGAGATTCTTTAGAGAGTGGGTGAGGTGGCTTACAAGCTCGCATTGCCACATAGTTTATCAGTAATCCATCCGGTCTTCCATGTGTCCATGCTCCAGAAGTATCATAGCCATCCATCCCACGTGTTAGATTTCAGCTCAGTCTAATTGGACAAGGATTTGACTTATGAGGAGGAGCCGGTGGCTATTCTAGCCCGACAGGTTCGGCAGTTGAGGTTTAAGAGTTATCCTTCAGTTCGAGTGCAGTGAGAGCTCAACCCTCTACGTGGGAGTCTGAGATGGATATGCGTAATAGATATCCACACATTTTCACCAGTTCAGGTACTTTTCTATGTCCGTTCGAGGATGACCGGTTGTTTTAGAGGTGGAGAATGTGATGACCCGATAGGCCATCTAGAGTTTTAAACCTAATTATGTGTTTTGAAGCCTCCAGTAGCTTATTTAAGCCTTCCTCGATTTTCATGCGCAATCCGGGTGTTTTTTCGGAAGGCATTTATGTTAAAAATTGATAAAATATGAATTTTACTTTAAAAATCCATTTGAGTTGACTTTGGTCAATGTTTTGATCAAACGGACCTAGATTCATATTTTGACGGTCTTAGTGGTTTCGTATCGTGATTTGGGACTTGGGCGTATGTAAGGAATCGAATTTGGAAGTCCCTAGCTCGAGTTATAGCTTTTTGTCAAAATTTTGAAGTTTAAACGCTTAATGAATCTAAAGGTTTGACCAATGTTTGACTTTGTTGATACCGGGTCCGTATTTGGTTTCGGATTACTATACATATGACTTGTCTATCAAATTTGGTTAGAAATTGAGTTGGTTTGACGTGATTCGGATGTCGGGTTGTTAAAATAAAAGTTCTAAAGTTTTCTTGAAAATTTCATTTGATTTGGTGTCCAATTCATAGTTCTATGTGTTATTTCGGTGATTTGATCACGCGAGCAAGTTCGTATGATGTTTTTGGGCTTGTGTGCATGTTTTGTTTGGAGCCTGAGGACTCTTATGGGTTTTATATAGGCCATGGAGTGAGTTTGGACTTAAAAACAATGCTGGTGTGCTTCAGTTCTAGTGCAGGTCTCTGACCTCGCAATTGCGAGGTCAGTGTTCGCAATAGCGAAGCTTGTCATTGATGTGTGGCTATAATTATAAATTTTTAGTGTATTAACGTACTTTACATTTAGGTGCTTTAATGCTAAACTACACTATATTTGTGTTTAGTTGAGTTATTTTATGTATACGTACGTTGGAGATGAATTTACAACAAAATGACGAATTTGGAGTACATGGTGAATTAATCTTAAATAGTGTTTTTATGATAGAGGACCAAAAATTATTTCAATGTGGAAAAGGAACAATGAAAAGGAATTGGAAAGGAAAGACAAAAATGTGACTTGAAAAATTAGGCAAAGTAAAGCAAGAATGAAAAAAATGAAGCAGAACTAGGAGCAGGCGATGCGAGGGAGTAAGCTCGCGTTAGAGCAGCCAACGCGAGGGAATTTGCGCGCAATAGAGCTCGCGTCTCCAGGTATGCGGAGAGAGGTTCGGTGCGGTGAAGCTTGCGGTGCACAGTGTGTAGCGAGGTGAAGCTCGTGTTTTGCCTCGTGAGGCAAGGCCTGTAGCGAGCACTATCCGAATTTAAAAGCTTATTTCGTCTCCTTGTTGGGTTTGGACTTGGGCTATTTCGTTTAGGTATTTTCCCTACACATATAAATAATCATTAAACACCATTTTGAAGGAGTTTGGCGACCAGAGGCAAGAATAGCACGTGGAACAACTTTTGGGGGAAATCATCGAGTTCTACATTCCTTCATCTTTTCTTTGTAATTTGTTTATGCAAAATACTTGGGAAATTGTTGCTATGAATATGAGTATTTAAACTTCTAATCTAGGGTATTGATGGAACCTATTGGAGGATGATTTTCCTATTATGTTTAATACAGATTTGCCTTTGCTTTTTCTCTATTTGTTCAACTACGTTTACATTGTGGTTGATTGAAAAGCTCTCAATCGACTGTTCCTAATTAGTGTGTATTGCTTGGAAAGAAATACATATTTAGGTAGTTTTTGAACAACATAACTCCTAACGTATGTGAGGGATCAATACAGATGGTTTAAAGGTGGGATTAGGAATAACGAAACGTTGGTGTGATCCTAGTGAGTTGTAAACTAGTGCTAGCTAGCGTAGTTCAGAAGAATATGTCTAGTAAATTGTGGTGGTTACTCGGAAGAGAATTATCACACTCAAAGCACTCACGATCGGCAGTGAATACTTAGGCACATTTATAGAAAACGTAGCAGGGAGGATTCCGACAATAGGGGAAATCATAATCTTAGACTATTCCAAATCTTGTCTACAACCTGTCCTTTGTTAGTTATCGATTACTGCATTTGCATTACTTGGCTTTTAGTTGGTAAACATCCAATTCGTTATTTAATATTTTGAAGGTTCATTACTTGAATTCGTGCGAGTCTAGTGGTTGTAATTAGTAGGTTAATTCCCTGTGGGATTCGACTCCGAACTTGTTAACCGGATTATATTTGCAACGATCGCTAGACCTCTTAGGAGACATAGTTAGGCGTGATCAAATTTTGGCGCCATTGTCGGGGAATTAACAGTGTTGTTAATTGCAGCAAAAAGAAGTGCTAGGATTCTTAGTTTACTCAATTTTGTTCATTTTAAACTAATTATATTGAAACTCTAACGTTAGTAATCTTGGGTGTTACAAGTGCATGCCTAGAAACTCCTCAAGAACTGGTGAATTATTTGAAGTATTATAGCATCTTGAGAAAGTTTTCAAGGTATTGAATCGTGCAACAAGGACAAACGGCAACAGAACTCAACAGAACGAATCGAATTAGACGTAGATGAAGTAATAGAAAACCCAAACAATACAAACAATGGGAATGACTCGAACAATCAGGGTGTGGAACCTCTTGTGATAGAAGCAACCTTGTATGATTGGGCACAACCCACCGCTAAAAATATGGCAACCCCAATTGCAGTCCCTCAGATACAAGTGGAATCATTTCAAATCAAAAACAACATGCTACATTTGTTTCAAAACAAGGGACTGTTCTCGGGGTCTTACATTGAAGATCCTCAGCAGCATCTGAAAAATTTTCTATTGATATGTGTCATGCAAAGGCAACCAAATATGACATTGGAAGCAAGAAGGTTGTTGTTGTTTCCATTCTCAGTGACGGGAGAGGCTCATACTTGGCTCAATTCTCTCCCCATAAACTCCATCACCACTTGGGAGGAATTAGTCAAGCAATTTTTGAACAAGTTCTACCCACCCAATATGACTGCCAAACAAGCTGATGAGATATTGAGCTTCAGGCAGAAACCAATTGAAACACTGCAAGAAACATGAGAGAGGTTCAAAGGTATGCTGGTTAAGTGTACACATCATGGCATTCCAGATCAGATGTTGGGGCAAAGGTTCTACATGGGATTGGCAGACAGCTTGAATGCCAATGTTGATGCTTCAGCGGGTGGAGCATTTTTTAGCAAATCATTCAGGGAATGCAAGGTCTTACTTGATAAAATGGCTCAAAACTCAGGATGGATGACAAGAGACTCTACAATCACGCCTATAGTTCACTCGGTAGCTTTGGACCCAAACAACTCCATAGCCGAGAATATGGCCACTCTGATGACGCAAATGAGTATCCTCACCAAGAATATTGATGAATCAGGCCAAAATCAGGTACACATAGTTGACATGACTAACAGGGGATTATGTACACCATGCATTAACCAACCGTATGTATTCTTGTGGAGTGGTGAAAGTGACAATCAAAACTATCAGGAAAATATGAACTATGTGGGCAACTATGGAGGACAGAGGAAAGGTGGTCAGAATTGGAGGCAGCAGAATTAACAGTAAATACCAGCACCGCAGCAATACAATAATAGCAACAATCATGGAGCTATGAGATCACAGGGTCAAGTTGTTCCTTAACAAAGGCAACAGGGATACAATCAGCAAAATCAGAAGCTAGCTTATCAACAGCCTCAATAACAACATATAGTGAGACAAGATGATGGGTTGTATAAAATTAAAGGATTGTTGCAACAACTAATTGAGTCCAATGGAAAAATTCAAGAGAAGGTGGAAGCACATGACTCAGTGATAAAAGACATTGAGATTCAATTAGGGCAGATATCTATGGCTCTGAATAATCATCCCCAAGGGAGACACACATGTCAATCAAAAAAGGTCCCGAAGCAGCTTATGGCGGTGAGTTTAAGAAATGGTAGAGACCTTGATCTAGAGCAAGAAATTGCTCGCGAAAGCCGACCAACCGAGATACTCGCGTCAGTACCGATTGAGGTAGATGAGTCAACTGAGCTAACCAAAGTAAGAATCTAGCCAGCCCAGGAGGAAATAAATATAGAAACAGAGGTTGAAAAGGAGGCTGAGGGAATGCAAGAGAAGACAATAGAAAAAGTGCCCGAGCAGGATCTACTTAAGTCACAGGTAAGAAGCGACCTCTAGCACCCTTCCCACAGAGGTTGGCCAAATATCAGAAGGATGAACAGTATAAGAAATTCATGGAGATGTTAAAGCAAATCCAGGTGAACATTTCACTAATTGATGCCTTGAGGGAGATGCATGGGTATGCAAAAATGATGAAGGATTTGATGTCTCGCAAGTTTGAATTTCAATAACTGGCCACTGTTACACTAACTCAGACATGTAATGTCATCGTGACGAGACCCATAGCTGAGAGGGTGTCCAACCCAGAGAGTTTCATAATCTGATGCACAATAGGCAGCTATGATTTTTCTAAAGCATTGTGTTATTTGAGGGCGGGCATAAACTTTATGCCCTTGGCTATCTATAAAAGCTTTGGCATTGGAAGAGAAAGACCCGCATCCATGTTACTATAGCTACCCAACAGAACGGTGAAGAGGCCATTAGGTATACTTGATGATGTACTGGTGCAGGTTGGAAAGTTTATGTTTCTGGCAGATTTTTTCATTCTAGACTGACCCGTTGACGAGGAGATTCCCATAATTTTGGGAAGGCTATTCTTGGCCACCGGGAGAGATCTAATTGATTGTGAAACTGGAGAGCTAAAGATGATACTGAATGATGAAGAGATAATGTTCAATGTGAAGAAGTCTATGCGGCGACCAAGTGAATTTGCTAATTGCTCTCTGATAGAAGCTGTGGATGTGATTGTGGAGGAGGAAGATGAGGCTTTGAACGCTAAAGACCATCTAGTAGCCTGCCTCATGAACTTAGGTGAGGTAAATGGAGAGGACTTGGTGGAGTTGGTGTTAGCTCTTGAAGGCCAAAGGAATTGGAAAAGAGAGCTCGAATTTGAGTCTTTACAATTAGAAGAAATAAAGACTCCTCCATCTAAGACATCGATCAAAGAGCCACCACAGTTGGAACCGAAACCTCTACCATCTCACCTCAGATATGATTTCTTGGGACCTAACTCTACTTTACCTGTTATTATCTCATCTGGTTTGTTAGATGTGCAGGCATACCAGCTTTTGCAGGTGTTAATAGAGTGCAAAACTGCAATTGGTTGGACCATTGCAAATATGAAGGGTATCATCCCAGCCTTCTGTATGCATAAGATTTTACTGGAAGATAGGCACAAACCTTCCAGAGAACTTCAAAGAAGGCTGAACCCCAACATGAAAGAAGTCATGAAAAAGGAGGTGATCAAGTGGTTAGATGCGGGAATCAATTTCCCTATCTATGACAGCAACTGGGTTAGCCCAGTTCAGTGTATGCCAAAGAAAGGTGGAATGATTGTGGTGCAAAACAAAAAAAATGAGCTGATCTCAAAAAGAACAGTCACGGGATGGCGAATTTGTATGGACTGCAGAAGATTGAACAAGGCCACCCGAAAAGACCATTTTCCCCTGTCGTTCATTGATCAGATACTAGATATATTGGTTGGGAGGTCCCACTTTTGCTCTTTGGATGGATACTCGGGGTATAATCAGATCTCTATTGCCTCGGAGGATAGAGAGAAAATGTCTTTCACCTGTCCATATGGCATCTACGCTTTCCGGAGAATGTTGTTTGGCCTATGCAATGCACCCGCCATATTCCAAAGGTGTATGATGGCCATCTTTATAGATATGGTAGAGGACATAATGGAAGTCTTCATGGATGATTTCTCAGTGGTGGGAGACTCGTTCGATGACTACCTTAGTAATCTTAAAAGAGTGTTGAAAAGATGTATGGAGACTAATCTGGTGCGAAACTAGGAAAGTATCATTTCATGGTACATGAAGGTATAGTCTTGACGCACCTAGTTTCAAGTAAGAGCATTGAGTTGGATCGTACAAAGGTTCGTGTAATAGAAAATTTACCACCACCCACTTCCGTCAAGGCAATAAGAAGTTTCCTTGGCCACGCCAGTTTCTACTGGCGGTTTATAAAAGATTTTCCCAAAATTGCTAACCCCTTGTGTAAACTGCTGGAAAATGATCAGCCTTTTGTGTAATATGATGATTATAGGGTAGAATTTGAGGAGTTGAAGAAGAGACTGGTGACTGCACCAATCATAGTGGCTCCCGACTGGGGGCAACCTTTTGAGCTCATGTGTGATGCAAGAAACTATGTTGTGGGATTTGTTCTTGGAAAGAGAAAAGATAAAGTCATACACCCGATCTACTATGCAAGTAGAACCTTGAGTGGTGCCCAACTGAACTACACAGTGACAGAGAAAGAGATGTTGGCCATGGTGTTCGCATTTGATAAATTCAGGTCATACCTAATAGGCTCGAAGGTAGTTGTTTATACTAACCATGCTACCCTTAGGTATCTAACTAAGAAAAAGGAGTCAAAGTCGCGCCTAATTCGATTGGTGCTACTACTGCAAGAGTTCGACTTGGAAATCTATGACCGAAAGGGAACGGAAAACCAAGTTGCTGATCATTTGTTCAGGCTTGAAGGAGCTGAGAAGAAGGTTGAGGTGGAAGAGATCATGGAGACTTTCCCAGATGAATAACTTTTAGCCACGAGCCTTGAGCCAATGCCATGGTATGCAGATATTACAAATTACCTGGCAAGCAGTGTTGTTCCCTATGACTTGTCCTCTGTGCAAAATAAAAAGTTCTTTCGTGATGTATTTTTGGGATGAACCATATTTGTTTAGTATTTGTCTTGATAACATGATCCGTAGATGCATTCCCGTGATACACCAATCTTCTATTTTGCAGGCATGTCATGTTTCCCCGTATGGAGGTCATTTTGGAGGAGTAAGGACAGCTGTTAAAGTGTTAGATTCGGGTTTTTATTGGCCGACGTTGTTTAAAGATGCACACTTCTAGGTGAAAAGTTGTGATGAGTGCCAATGGACGGGGAATATCTCCCATTGACATGAGATGCTCATAAACCCAATTCAAGAGGTGGAAGTATCCGATGTATGGGGAATTAATTTTATGGGACCATTTGTCAGCTCATATAGTAACAAGTACATACGGGTACCAGTGTCTATGTCTCGAAATGGGTAGAAGTCGTGGCACTTCCAACAAATGATGCGAAGGCAGTTATTGGTTTCCTGAGAAAAAATATCTTCATCCAATTTGGTACTCCAAGAGCTATCATCAGTGATGGAGGCACCCACTTCTGCAACCGAGCCGTTGCAAAGTTGTTGGAGAAATATGGCGTCCTCCATAAGGTTTCCACCCCGTATCACGAACAAACAAGTGGGAAGTGGAGGTGTCGAACAGAGAAATCAAGAGTATTTTGACAAAAACTGTAAATGCTACTCGGACTGATTGGGAGAGAAAATTGGATGATGCGCTATGGGCTTACCACACTGCATTCAAAACTCCGATTGGTATGTCACCGAATAAATTGGTGTTTGGAAAGGCATGTCACTTACCGGTGGAGTTAGAGCATAGAGGCTTCTGGGCGTTACGATAATTAAATCTGACTTGGAGGCCGCTGGAACTAGTAGAGTCACAAAGATGCATGAACCTGATGAGTTCCGTTACCATGCTTTTGAGAGTACTAGGTTATATAAGGAAAGAATGAAGCTGGTGCATGACAAAAACATTCTTGAGTGAAATTTTAAACCTGGAGATGTGGTATTATTATTCAATTCGAGATTGAGGTTGTTTACGAGAAAGTTGAAGTCAAGATACTCAGGACCATTCCGTGTTCTAGAGATGCATTCCACCGCAGCCGTAGAAATTGCATCAGAAGATGGTTCTCGCAAGTTTAGAGTCAATGGGCAAAGGTTGAAACATTAATTGGGCATGAATGAGGAAAACGTGGTATCGGTGACTCATTTGCAAGAGCCAAAAATAATGAGTGAGCCTTAAGTTGGATTTCCTGCGTCGTGTCGCGACGTTAAATCAAGCGCTTCGTGGGAGGCAACCCATTGTAATGTTGTATTCGTCATGTTGTGACGTTAACTAAGGCGCTCGTTGGGAGGCAACCCAATTCATAGTTTATTTTAGGGTAACTAGAATTTTTCTTTTTGGTTGTAGGCACTAACATGTTTGTAGGTAGTACCGGTGGACCGGGCATCGCGGCACCAGGTTCCTAGCGCGCTTGTCCAGGCTACATCGCTCGCGTCACTAGGTATTTTTTGCACGTCGAAGCTTTCCTAGCAAGAGTAATAGAGTGGTGGATCTCGTGGAAACCCTCAAGCGCACGCCTCCCAGCTCGCTTTTGAGCTCGCCTCACAAGGTAGGTGGCTCGCGTCTACCCCCACATGTCAAGGACTGGTACAAGCGTTGTCGGGCGAAACATATACATTCAAAATCAGTTGTTCATGAGTGTCGCCTACAAGCCAAGTATCAAGAAATTTGAAAAGGTATTCATGATCTGGGGTTGATTTATGTGTTTAGAAACACAGGGGATATCAATATCAATATTGTTCGGGGTTTTTATGTCAGTCTTGATCCAAAGGATCCTAAGCAGCTGGTGCCTATTCGGGGAAGGTTGATTAATTTTTCCGCATCTTCCATATGCAATTTTTTATGTGCGTCGGATGTTCCCCAGGAACCCTTGGACAACTTCATCACCCGTCCCACATATTGAGAACTGAGAAACACTCTTTGTGGTGTCAATTCTGTGGTGGCTTGGGTTCGTGACAAGAAAAACAATCGCCATAGGAAATCCCTAAGAAGAAAATGAAGGAAAAGCCCAAATGTGGTTGAAATTGATTAATACACGGCTCCTACCGTGCAACCATGACACTCTTATTAGCCGTGAAAGGACTTGCGTGTTATATTTCCTAATGACTGGTCAGAGGGTGCATGTGGGCCACTTGATCCGCTACCAGATGACCCAAGTGAGAACTAGCAAGATAACTGATCGAATGCCCTTTGCAAACATGTTGACTCAGTACTTGAGACAAGAAGAGGTGGAGGAGGAGCAAGCTCTCGATATAGTCATTCCTCCGCCCCTACGACTAATGGACATCACAAGTGCCCTGGTTAAGGAGGAGAATGTTATGTCTTCACTGACAGGTGCCGAGCACAATGTTCGCGATGACAGTTTTATGGCCCTTTTATATTGGATGATGGCCTTGCAGCTTCGGATTGGGGGACGGTCGACCACTATTGAAGAGAGGGACATCTTGGAGGAGCGGTTCCCGCTCAATGATCATGCTTAGCAGATGGTTGGGATTGGCGATGGCTATAGACTCCCAGAGGATAAGGATGTCAACACACCAAAGCAGTCTGAGGCCGAGCTGGAGCAGTCTGAGGAAGATGAGGAGGAGGAGGAGGAGGAGGAGGAAGCAGAAGATGAGGAGTGGACAGTTGCAGATGGAGCCTTCTAGGATGAAGAAGATGATGAGGCTTGATCAAGGAGTTTTTTTCATACCACCCTACTTGTTTTTTTGTTGTTTTGTTGTCAGTTTGTGTGTGCACTGAGGACATTGCATGAATTAAGGATGGGGTGGTAACTTGTAGATATTAGATACACTAATTACTTCTTGTTTTATTTTTTTAGTTAGTGTCGTCTTTTCTATTAAAAAAACAAAAAGTAGAAAAATTGGACTCTGTCTGACGATGGATCTCCTAGATAGTTTTCTTGAGTGAATTAAGTCTAAAGAAAAAAAAGATTTTCTTGTAGGTAGTGTAGTAATTCCCCCTTGGTTTTTATTTGTGTCGCGGTTTTTTCCAAGGGTTTTGATTGAACCGGCTTTAGTTAGTTTTATATTTTTAGGAGTAGGAATCATTGTGCTATGAATTGAATTGAATCAATATCTCTTGAATTTCTTATGCCTTGAGAATAGTGAGTGCTCTGGTTGTGACATTAAGGCTCAGTTTTTTACTCTAGTATAAGTACCTTAAATTATATAATCTTAAATTTGCTTAACTGCTTTGACTAGAGTGTCTTGATAAAACCAATCCCGAGTGAGTTATGTGCCATGTGTGTGAGGTTTGTCTGTATTCTGTGCATTGTAGTTGATATCTAGAATGTGCCCCGTGTGTTTGCAAAGCGAAAGAGTTATTCAGTCTGGGAAGTGATATAGGTGTTTCTTTATTTTGATCCAGATATATATAGTTTACCCGCCTAAATTTTATGTAACGTAGTTAACCCCTTTGAGCATGTAATCCTGTTTCTTTGGCAACTACCTTACAAGCCTTACCCTTTTGTTTGAATTAACCATCTATTTGAACCTTGTCGCCTATCATGAACACTTGAATTGTTATGAATTATGTAAAATTTAAATTGTGGGGTGGTGGTTCGGCTTTTGAGTGGAACAAATGAAATAAGGAGAAAGGTGCATTATTTTGAAAAATAATAAATAAAAGCCACCTGAATTGAAAAAGAAAAAAAATAATAGTGTATTGTTGTGAAGAATATTCCTTGATGGTGGTGGCTTTTGATGTAGTTGTGCTTAAAGAAGTATGGGGTAATATACATTGATGTGAAGGTGGAGTCTCGGTTTGACATAAGTATGGCATGTTAAAGTATATGTATTAAAGTACTTAGGGAGGTGTAGTCACTCTTATATCCAAATGTATCATACCCGACCCGCAGCCTACATTACAACCAATTAAATTCCTACTTGATCCTAGACTGAATGAGCTCAATTAGTAGAGTAATACACTATGGGAAAGCCTATGGTGCATCTTTTGTGGCATATGAATGTTATTTCTAAGAGTGAGTGAATTCTTCCTACCTTGAGTTCCTACGTTCTTAATTTTAGTGTGTGTGGAACTGATCTCTTTTGTTGTGTGAGGGCACTTAATTCATGACGGAAAGGTAATGTCATTGAACTCTATGTTAGAGTAAGTGAGTGAGTTGTGAATAATGCATGGTACTTGTGAGTCAAATCTTGAGGTGAAGATGTTACACTCTTGTGCTTAGTCTATTTTAAATATTCTTGGTTTGATGAGTTAGGAGAATTGTTTAAAAAGGTCGTGTCTATATAAAGTGTAGTTTGATTTCTCGAGGACGAGCAACGTTTAAGTGTGGGGTAGTGATGTGTGGCTACAATTATATATTTTTAGTGTATTACGTACTTTACATTTAGGTGCTTTAATTCTAAAGTACACTATATTTGTGTTTAATTGAGTTATTTTATGTGTAGGTATGTTGGAGATGAATTTTGAATAAAATGACGAATTTGGAATACATGGTGAATTAATCTTAAATAGTGTCTTTATGATAGAGGACCAAAAATTATTTCAATGTTGAAAAGGAACAATGCAAAGTAGTTGGAAAGGAAATAAAAAACGTGACTTGGAAAGTTAGTCAAAGCAAAGCAAGAATGAAAAAAATGAAGCAGAGCCAGGAGAAGACGACGTGTGGGAGTAAGCTCGCGTTAGAGAAGCGAGGCGAGGGAATTTGAGTTCAATAGAGATCACGTCGTGATGCCTGCAGCGAGAGGTTCCGCGCGGTGAAGCTTGCAGCGCACAATGTGTAGCGAGGTGAAGCTCACATTTTGCCTCGCGAGGTGAAGCTCACATTTTGCCTCGCGAGGTGAGGCATGTAGCGACCATGTTCCAGATTTTAAAAGCTTACTTCGTCTCGTTGTTTAGTTTGGACTTGGGATATTTCATTTAGGTCTTTCCCCTACACATATAAATAGTCATTAAACACCATTTTGAAGGAGTTTGGCGACCAGAGGCAAGAATGTCACGTGGAACAACTTTTGGGGGAAAGAATCAACGAGCTCTACATTCCTTCATATTTTCTTTGTAATTTGCTTATGCAACATACTTGGGAAATTGTTATTATGAATATGAGTAGATAAACTTCTAATTTAGGGTTTTGATGGAACCTATTGGAGGATGATTTTCCTATTACGTTTAATATAGATTTTCTTTTGCTTTTTCTCTATTTGTTCAACTACGTTTACTTTGTGGTTGATTGAAGAGCTCTCAATCGACTGTGCCTAATTAGTATGTATTGCTCGGAAAGAAATACATATTTAGGTAGTTGTTGAACAACATCACTCCTTACGTATGTGAGGGCTCAATATGGAGGGTTTAAAGGTGGGATTAGGAATCACGAAACTATGGTGCGATCCTAGTAAGCAGAAAACTAGCGCCAGCTAGCGTAGTTCGGAAGGATTTATCTAATAAATTATGGTAGTTACTCATAAGAGAATTACGACACTCAAAGAACTCACGATCGGTAGAGAATAATTATGCAAATTTATAGGAAACGTAGCAGGGAGGATTCCGACAATAGGGGAAATCATAACCTTAGACTGTTCCAAATATTGTCTTGAACCTATCCTTTGTTAGTTATCGATTACTACATTTGCATTACTTGGCTTTCAGTTAGTAAACATCCAATTCGTCATTTAATATTTTTGAAGGTTGATTACTTGAATTCGTGTGAGTCTAGTGGCTTTAATTAGTAGGTTAATTCCCTCTGAGATTCGACTCCGGACTTATTAACCGAATTATATTTGCAACGACCGCTAGACTTCTTAGGAGGCACAATTGGGTGTGATCAGTCATGATCTCTATTGCGAAGAAAATCTTTTATTTGCAAAGTGGGGCTGGGTTTTCAGATGTTCACAATTGCGATCAATATGGTCGCAATTGCAAGGAGTCCAAGTTCGCATTTGCGAACGAACCACCGCAATTGCGATGGCAGCAGAAGTGTGAAGACTTCGCATTTGCAAAGGGTTTTTCGTATTTGCGGGGTTCGCAGGTCACAATTGTGACATATGTGCCTGGACTTATGAAGGGAAACGTGATTTCTCTCATTCTTTCAAATTTTGAAACTTAGAAACCCTAGAGGCGATTTTCCCAAGAGCTCTTCTTCCCCAATTCATTGGTAAGAGGTTCTAACATACTTATTTTCAATTTTTCATTACATTTAATAAGATTTCAACCTAAAATATAGGATTTCATGGCGGAAATTGAGGGTTTGGATAGAATTAGGAATTTTTGTAAAATAGTAATTTAGACCTCAAATTGAGGTCGAATTTCGAAATAAATCACATAACCGGCTCAGGGGTGAATGGGTAACTGGATTTTGGTCCAAATTTCGGGTTTTGACCAAGTGGGCATGGGAGTTGACCTTTGTTGACCTTTTCAGTACTGACCTAAATTGAACCTTTGTCATTCGTGGGTAGTTCCTAAGGCTTATTTGGAATCGTTTGGTTGATAATTTGCTAGATTTGGTTGGTTCGGAGCCTTGTTCGAAAAGAAAAGTCATGGTTGATCTTTGATTTGGTCTTTGGAGAGAGGTAAGTGTCGTGGTTAACCTTGACTTGAGAGATTAGGACTTGTTTGCCTACTTGCTACTCGTTTAAATATTGGATCCAACGTATATGTGGGGTGACGAGTACTTATGCGTTGTTGTTGGGTTAAAGCATGCGGGTGGGACTTGTTTCTTGTAATTTATCTCTTTCTTTGATCACGATATCCATGCTTAGAGTAGTTAATTGATAAATTAATCGTTCTTTCATGATTTTGAGCTATCTGTGATAATTGAGTATTGTTTCTGAAGTTAAGATTGGTATTGTGGAACTATTTTGACATAAGACTTGATATTGCTTATTCCATCTCCCTATTGTTATATGTTCATTGTTACATAGTGATGTTGTGCCATATGTGAGAGTTAATGCACGAAGGGTGATGACGTGCTATATTTGAGAGTTAATGCACGAAGGGTGATGTCGTTTCATAATTGAGTGTTAATGCACGAAGGGAGATGACATGTCATATTTGAGAGTTAATGCATGAAAGGTGATGTCGTGTTGTATCTATTGTTTCATGATGAAATTGAGAGTAAAAGCACGAAGGTTGATGTCATGTCGTATTTATCATTTCATGGTGAGGCTGAGAGTAAAAGCACGAAGGGTGATGCCGTGCAGTTTTATTCATTATGTTTTGTTCATCTTGTTGGTTCAAGGTTTATTGATTGTTTCTTAGTATCATTCCCTGCTGTAGTTACCATGTCTTGTAACCCTTTCGCATGTCCCCTCCCAATAGTGCTTTTTAATTCTTTATTTGTTGTTATGTTGTTCGTATATTTCTGTCCATGCTGGTTTATTTATGTGGGTGTCCTGGCATAGCCTCGTCACTACCTCATCGAGATTAGGCTCGACACTTACGAAGTACATTGGGTCAGTTGCGCTCATACTACACTCTGCGCTTCTTGTGCAGATTTTGGTACCGGTCTCAGCTATCCGTGAGGAGAATCAGCTCGGATTGGCATTTGGAGACTCGAGGTAGATCTGCTGGCGTCCGCAGACCTTGAAGTCCTCTTCCATTTCCCTTATTTACTGTTATTTTCATTTCAGTTGTATTTATTTTAGACCCTATTTGTAGAGACTCTAGAAGCTCGTGAACTTGTGACTCCAAATTCAGGTTGCACTTAGATATTATTGGTTTTTATGTCATTTCATACTCCGCTTTAGTTTCATTTCGGTTTAGTTGGTTTTACTTATTTAAATTGATTAAAATTGGCTAAAGAATACTCTCATGTTGCCTTACCTAGAAAGTGAAATGTTAGGCGCCATCACGGTCCCGAAGGTGAGAATTTCGGGTCATGACATAATACACCCGAATATCACCGTTTATTGTGATTTCTTGTTGTTTGAATACAGTCGAATTGAATACGGTTACAATATATAATAGTGAATAATGAATATCAGTGAATTGAATACAATGTATACTGTCGAATTGAATAGAATGGTATACACCTTGTTTCTTGATTTTTTATTGTTTTGAATACAACTTAATTCAATATAGTGAAATTGAATACAATTCAATATTGTACTTTCCGTTATTAAACACTCGTAATCATTATTTTTAGGCGCATTACCTTACTGTATTTATAAATACATTTGCGTGAATACATAGAATACATAATTAAACAGCTATAATCCCTATTTTTTAGGCTGATTACCTTACTGTAGTTATAAATACAGTCGCACGAATACATTGAATACAGCATAGTAGCAACGAATTTTTTTAGAATCTGACTTTATTGAGTTAAATTAGGAGTGATACGCACTAATTGATCCTCTTTGCTTTATTGAGCTGCTGGACTACCTACTTATTAGGCGAATTTTGTGACTGTATTCATGAATACAGTAGTGCGTATATAATCCGGTAGCAATGAAATTTTTGTAGAATTAATTTATTTGAGTTAAACTAGGAGTTATACGCACTAATTGATCCTCTTTCCATTATTAAACAGCTGGACTCTCTAATATTAGGTGAATTTCGCGACTGTATTACAGTAGCGCGAATACAGCGACTACAGTCCGGTAGCAACGAAATATAAGCTATAGGAAATAAATATGTATATGGTAGATATAGGAAGTTAATAATAACTAAACTATAGTGATTTTTAAACCTCTTAAAATAAAATAAAAATTACTATGTAAACAAAAAGGACAAATTAAATTTATATACACTAACAATTTAAAGAACTTTACATTATTAGATACATGTTGCAGCAAGTAATTTATTTTATTTTTAAGATTAGGAATCTCTATCTTATAAGGATGCTCCAAGCTTACACTTTTCACCTTTTAATGAAGTCTATGATAAGAATTTAACTTATATACATTACAGGCATATTTTTTTACATTGTTAGGTCATTCAAAGAATTTTACAAGTAATCATCTATAAAAGTGTTTTTTTTTAAAATAAAGTAAATATTTTCCACAACAAATAAAGTTATATAGTGTAAAAATCACTATCGAGTCAACTTGAACAAGTATAACTTTCTCGGTGATCTCGAAGTTTTTCGAAGCCTGGTCAGAGTACGACTGGTTAGGGGGGCATGGGTTTTGTCCGAATGGATGAAGTCCATTCTCTCTTACTGGTCTTGGTATTACACTATCGCGGAGGAAAAAAATACTCCCATTAAGGCGCTACTTATCCCGTAGGTTGTGCCACTGGTGACTACGCATACAAAGAAATTATATCATTTTTATAATAACTAATAACGGCGCAATCTTCCGGTGTTACGACCTGGTGCTCTCTTGTGAAGAGCCAAAAGCTCTTGACGTAGGGAGGTTCGGTCCAGTCTGTTCACCTCAATTTGCGCCCTATTTGAGACTAAAGCAGGCGGGGTGGCGACCTCGTCTTAAGATAAGATATAGGCAATAAGACTTTAAGCGCACCTGAGCGCCTTTGCCCATAGAGAATACTGGGGACGAAAGTCTCTGGGGGGGGTTCTATGGAGCAAGTCTCCCATTGCTTTCGCAAACCAGTGGGGACAACCCCCCCAAAAAAGGAGTTTTCCACGCGATGATCTTTATTTGAAATATGAGCCGCTAAAATTTTTCCCTTTTGAATGTATTTATCCCTATGAACCTGATGCATACAAGTCTTTCTGTTTGTTGGAAGGCTTATACATAATACATAACCAAAGTCCAGCTTCTTTTGAATGGGTCACCTTATACCATCAATGTATTTAAGTTAAACAATGTCTATAAATATCTTTCAGGTAAAGCCTGATAAACGATCTTATGACACTATTAGAATTAACGAATTAAACTCAAAAAGAATTAAGCTACAGCATCTCATGATGCAAACATAAAAGTGGGAGAAATTCAAAAATAATCAGATTTACAAGTGATCATTCAAAAATAGCCACAATTTTAAAAGTAATCAAAATTTAGCCATTTTTCATGTAAAGATAAATCTAAATGAAAACACTGTTCAAAATCCGGAAAATACTCCAGCATAATATACTGGAACTCCAATATAATATACTGGAATTTCAGCAAAGTAAACTGGAACTCCAGTATATTGGAGTTCCAGCATAATATGCTGGAAGTTCATATATAGGTGCACCGAACTCTAGTATATTATGCTGGACCGGTCTCTGTTGCAGCAAAATAGTGGTTATTTTTCAATGACTTGGCAAACGCTGGCTATGTTTGAATGACCAGTCCAAAAACTGACTGGCTCGTGCTATTTTTACCATAAAAGTGGGTAGTTAAATTTTCCATGGTTCGCGTTTAGGGGTTGCTTGGTAGGATATATTAAAAAAAATAATATATGTATTAGCTTTAATATTATTAATCACTTGATTGATAGTAGTATTTTTTAATCTATGCATAACTAATATGTGTATTAATTATACATCCTATTAAATATTATTCTTATACATAGTAAAGTATACCATGAGTAATACCATAGTTTTTTACACATAAATAAGCATGTAAAAAGATAGAATTGCTCTTTCAAAATATTTTTCAAATCCTTTTCAAAGAGTGTGGAGGTTGTTTTAGTAAATAAATAATTTTTTTAAAGAATTATGCAATGCATGCATGTTATTTTTAACGGAAAAGGGTGATATATTCCTCTACTATGGTAAATTATTTAAATTTGTCCCCCGTTATACTATTGGGCCGCAAAAGTCCCTGCCGTCCAACTATCCATACAAATATGTCCTTAGTTAGACGGAGGTGCCACGTGGCATCCATCCGTGCATTTGTTTAATCTGAGCCCCGTGGCACGGATGGATGCCACGTGGCACCTCCGTCTAACTAAGGACACATTTGTATGGATAGTTGGACGGCAGGGACTTTTACGGCCCAATAGTATAACGGAGGACAAATTTAAATAATTTACCATAGTAAAGGAATATATCAGACCCTTTTCCGTATTTTTAATATATCAAATCAAATAATGAATAAGAATAATCTTAGCATAATTAATTACAGCATAACTAATTTTAATCCCAATATTACTAAATACTATATTTAGTAATTCTTATACGCCCTACCAAATGACAATTTAATTTTGTACCATGAAATTATATTCCAAACAGGTGGACCAGCACCAAGCTTGCCCTTTAAGCTTAGCATAACTACGTACCATCTCTGTTCATTAAGTGCTACCCATCCTTTACCTCAGTGGGAATAAAAGACATCCTTTTGCTTTGGAATAAACTCCCTTATCATTTACTTTTCAACAGGTCAACCTTTAAACTGGAACTATCTCAGCTGCAAACTAGAGATTCTTTCGCCTTTCATTCTTAATTAAAGATCTCAGGTTTCAAAGATTGAATATGGAATTGTATTTGCTAGCGAGTGTTTTATCTCCAATATAAAATTTTCCAACTCGAATCTGAATTTAATCGAATCTTAATATAAATACCAAACACCGAATAAAAAACCTAAAAAAAGAAATATAATGCGTACCAAAATCACCCGAGACACGTAAAGCATAAATATTTGATTTGTGCATGCCGTAGGCAGTGGCATACACAAAATATTACGTAAACAGTATTGATCTATTGTCACAATTCAGTTAATTTGTACACAAGTTTGTATTCTTTAATTATATTGACACTATATAAGTTAGTTTAATCACTATGAGAATATCGGTTTAATTTGTACGTGTCTTAGGTGTGAAAAGCACATAATGAAGTGGATTCTTGTCATATATATGTGTGCCCCGAATATAAGAATCTATCTTCATTCTTAAGCATATAAACTAAATTTCCTAAGAAATGTAATTTACACACATTTATGAGAACACTATATTCATCTGCTAGCTCTCTCTCTTCTCTTTCTCACAAGGTAATTACATAGAAAAGAGAAACATGTACTGTTGAGGAGAATGTTGTCTGGTTCGAGATCTTTCATTAGAAGGCAACACGAAAAGTGTGGATGTAGATCGAGAAGTTTTCATATCCTGAGAATGATTTCGGACCAGGCTTCATTCCCCTCAACTCCGACAAGTATGTGATCAGGCCAATCCAGTGTACAAAGTATGCAGGGTTCGCAGAAGGGGCGCATAGCAAGGAGTGTGATTTAAACAGCTTACCCTAATGCAAGCATTAATGACAACTTACACGGCTTTAACATGGAATACAACTTTATGTTACTTTAAGACTTCCCTTCGGGGAAAAAGATGACGAAGAAGAGAGTCAGTGAGAATTGCCACACATCTATATATCGCAGGCGAAGTTATACCCTTCATCGAAAAACTACATTACGTATATAGGTAAAATATTAGGTTTTAGAGGTATATATTATATATTAAATATTTTTTGTGAGATAATTTTATTTACTTCTTTTAAATTTGAACACCCTTGAAAAATTTCCTAACTTTGTCACTAATATGTTGTATATGAGTTTGGATAGTAGAAAGTTTGATAGTTAGCTCTCCACCTTTCAGTGGAAACACAATTATCAATAAAGATGTGAAGGTGCATTATTCCAGGATGAGAAACATTAGGCGCAAATTAACTGTGGCTAGCTAGGGTTCTTAAGTTGAAAGAAGAAAGCTAGGGTTCTTAAGCGTAATTAAGAGCTAATAATCATCGGTAGCAGCGTGTTGGAAGAATTGCATTTTCATCGCGAAAGATTCCTTTCAACCATAAGTTCGCTTGCAATTATCTTATTATGTAATTGTGTTCACTCAGAGGCGGATCAAAGATTAAAATTTAATGTGTTCACTTTGCACAAAATTAATTATATCATTAACATTATGAGTTCAAATATAATATGTATTGAGATTTTAGTAGATTTTTATGTAAAAGCAAATGGTGTTGGGGTTTTTAGGCTATTAATGCTTAAAATAGAGTGAATGGGAAATAGAGGGAAAAAATGAAATATTTGAGTTTCCCTCCTTGATTGTCTCATACGGGAAGAGGAAAAGGTTTTTGATGGTTATATAAACAATTGTTCTTCTTCCAGCTCATAAAGAGTTGAGAAGAAGGCAAGCCTCGCGCCGTCGTCGCTCGGCTTCGGCTTCGGTCAAATGATCGATTGATTAATTTTTGGACCAAATTTATTTGTTGATAGTACATATTAACAGAAATGTTATTAAATATTTGTTTTAATAACAAAATATTAATATTAATATTAAATCCAATTTTCAGTTTTCTGTTTTTGTAACAGAAAATTAACTACCCTCTTCAATTTTTCTTCTTTATTATGGCATTTATGCTATGGCCGTTTTGCAAAAAACAGTCATTCTGAAGAGTTGCACCTCTTCAGATTTCAGCCCAACTTTGGCTATAAATCCAGGTCCATTCTCTCAGATTTTTCATACGAATTTCTGAGTTCTCCTCCTTTCTTCTGCATATTTTAACTTCAAAGAAAGCAACAGTAAGTGTGATTTGCTACCGAGTTTTGTGTTCGCTGAAACACTGGTGTTTGAAGTACCACTACACCAGTGTGTAATTCGTTCTATCTTGGGAGGAAATAATCCATAACCTTGGGTACTAGGAGGCGATTAAATTCCTTAAGGAAATACTATGCATTCAGTAGGCTCGAATTGGTTTTTATTTCGTTTATATTTCTGTTTGAATATTATCTTTTTATTATCTCCAGAATTATTTTACAAATACAGTTTACTAACAAGATTAACAAATTTAATATATATTATGTATTTGTGTTACTATGTTTCTGGAGAGTAAAACCTTTGTGATTTTCTACTCTATTGGAGATTAAAATCTACGTGATTTTAACATTTGTGTCATTCTTTTACAGAAAATAACGAATGACAATGGAAACCAAGTTGTTCCGATGGTAACTGCCAATGCCTCAACAAGCCGAACAACACCGGCAGCATTGGCACTGGCGGAGAAACCCAAAAAAATTTTCAGGATCGATTTCAAGCGCTGGCAGCAAAAGATGTTCTTCTACTTGACTACTCTAAAGTCTCCAGAAGTTCATCAAGGAAGATGTTCTTGTGTTGTCCGATGAAACTCCAGAGAATGAACGCTTTCTCGTGATTGAGGCGTGGAAGCACTCTGATTTTCTGTGCAAGAATTATATTGTTAGCGGACTAGAGGACGCTTTGTATAACGTCTACAGTGGCGTGGAGACGTCAAAAGAACTGTGGATTGCGCTTGAAAAGAAATACAAAACTGAAGATGTCGGGTTGAAGAAGTTCGTTGCCGCAAAATTTTTGGACTACAAAATGGTAGATAACAAGTCTGTTATTACCCAAGTCCAGGAATTGCAAGTGATTATTCACGATCTCCTTGCTGAAGGTATAAGTAGAATTAATACTAATGTTGGTAGTACTAATTTTATTATGTTTACTAACAGAATTTTCATTGAAGGTCTTGTCATCAATGAAGCATTCCAAGTAACAGCAATGATTGAGAAGTTGCCTCCGTTGTGGAAGGACTTCAAAAATTATTTGAAATACAAACGCAAGGAGATTTCCCTTAAATATCTCATTGTTCGGTTGAGAATCGAAGAGGACAATAAAGTTGCTGATAAGAGAGGCCGTGGAAACTCAACAATAATGGGAGCAAATATTGTTGAAGATAACAAAGAGAGGAATAAGGCTTCTAGACCGAAAAACAACCCAAGCAAGAAGCGGTTCAGTGGAAATTGCTACAACTGTGAAATAGCCGGACACAAATCTACGGAGTGTCGTGCTCCGAAGAAAGACAAGAAGAAGGGTCAAGCAAACATGGTTGAAAATCATGATGATGTTGATGACATGTGTGTCATGCTTTCCGAATGCAACTTGGTGGGCAATCCTAAAGAGTGGTGAATTGATTCTGGAGCCACTCGTCATGTTTGTGCTGTTAAAGAAGTTTTTGCTACTTATGCTCCTGTTGGACCTGAAGAGACGTTTTCTATGGGAAATGCTGCAAAGGCCAAGATTGAAGGATGTGGGAAGATATTTCTCAAAATGACTTCCGGCAAAGTGGTGACTTTGAACAACGTCCTTCATGTTCCCGAGATTAGGAAGAATTTAGTCTCTGCTGGACTTCTTGTTAAGAATGGTTTTAAATGTGTCTTTGTATCCGATAAGGTTGTAATAAGTAAGAACGAAATATTTGTAGGAAAAGGTTACCTCACTGAGGGCCTTTTTAAGCTGAATGTAATGGTTGTTGAAAATAATAATAAAATTTCAGCTTCGTCTTACTTACTTGAGTCAAATGAATTATGGCATATACGTTTGGGTCATGTCAATTATAAAACCTTGCGGAAAATGATTAACTTGGAAGTATTGCCTATGTTTGAATGCAACAAATCAAAATGTCAAATATGTGTGGAATCTAAGTATGTTAAACATCCTTATAAGTCAGTTGAAAGGAATTCAAATCCTTTAGACTTAATTCACACAGATATTTGTGACATGAAGTCAATACCATCTCGCTGTGGAAAGAAGTATTTCATAACTTTTATTAACGATAGTACTCGATATTGCTATGTTTACTTACTTAATAGTAAAGATGAAGCAATAGACGCATTCAAGCAATACAAAAATGAAGTTGAAACGCAACTTAACAAAAAAATCAAAATGATAAGAAGTGAGAGGGGTGGTGAATATGAATATCCTTTTGAAGAAACATGTTTAGAATATGGAATTATTCATCAAACAACTGCCCCTTACACGCCCCAATCCAATGGGATTACGGAAAGAAAGAATCGTTCATTAAAGGAGATAATGAACGCATTGTTGATAAGTTCTGGTTTGCCACAGAAGTTGTGGGGGAAGCCATTCTTACAGCTAACCGAATACTAAATCGAGTACCCCATAGCAAAACACAATCCATTCCATATGAAAAATGAAAATGAAGGAAGCTCAACTTGAATTATTTTAAAGTGTGGGGGTGTTTGGCAAAAGTGCAAGTTTCTAAACCCAAAAGGGTAAAAATAGGACCGAAAACCGTTGATTGTGTTTTCATAGGATATGCTACCAATAGTAAAGCATATCGATTTCTGGTTCATAAATCAGAAAATCCCGACATTCATAATAATACGGTTATAGAATCAGATAATGCTGAGTTCTTTGAAAATATATATCCGTATAAAAAGGAATGTGAGTCGATTGGTGAAGGATCTAAACGACCTCAGGAAGAAACAAAAGAAAGTACATTTAATCAGGAGGATCCAAGATATAGTAAACGTCAAAGAACATCTACTTCATTTGGACCAGATTTTGTGACTTTCTTATTGGAGAATGAGCCTCAAACATTTAAAGAAGCTATGTCTTCTTCGGAATTATTATTTTGGAAAGAGACAGTCAATAGTGAAATATAATCCATACTGAACAACCATACATGGGAATTGGTTGATCTTCCTCCTGAAAATAAACTGTTGGGTTCTAAATGGATCTTTAAGAGGAAAATGAAAGATGATGGCCCTATTGACAAATATAAGGTAAGACTTGTGGTCAAAGGGTATAGACTACGAGAAGGTCTTGACTATTTTGATACATACTCTCCAGTTACAAGAATTACGTCCATACGAACGTTAGTAGCGTTAGCTGCAGTTTATAGTCTTGAAATTCATCAAATGGATGTAAAGACGACCTTCTTAAATGGAGAGTTGGAGGAAGAAATCTACATGGAACAACCTGAAGGGTTTGTGGCTCCAGGTAATGAAAAGAAGGTATGTAGACTTGTTAAGTCCCTTTACGAATTAAAACAAGCACCCAAACAATGGCATGCGAAATTTGACCAAATAATATTGTCAAATTATTTTAAAATAAATAAATGTGATTAATGTATGTACATTAAAAATGTTCCAAATCACATAGTCATTATTTTCTTATATGTGGATGATATGCTGANATAAATGAATGTGATAAATGTGTGTACATTAAAAATGTTCCAAATCACATAGTCATTATTTGCTTATATGTGGATGATATGCTGATAATGAGTAATGATATTGCCAACATAAATGCGACTAAGCGTATGCTAACTGGCAAGTTTGATATGAAAGACTTGGGAGTTGCTGATTTAATTCTGGGAATTAAGATCCATAAGACTTCTCAAGGTCTGGCATTGTCACAATCTCAGTATATTAAGGCAGTACTTGAAAAATTCAAGCACTTGGGCTTTAAAGTTGCAAAGACTCCAATTGATGTGAATCTTGCATTAGCAAAGAACAAAGGCCAAAGCATATCACAATTAGATTATGCTCGTGTGTTGGGATGCTTAATGTACATCATGATTGTACACTACCAGATATAGCTTGTGCTATAAGTAAATCAAGTCGATATACGAGCAATCCAGGTCAATCTCATTGGATGGCCATGAAATGAGTTTTGGGGTATTTAGTACATACCCAGGACTTTGCTTTGCACTACAGTAAATACCATGCGGTCATTAAGGGATACTGTGATGCAAATTGGATCACCGGATCAACTGATTCCAAGTCCACAAGTGGATATGTATTCACTATTGGTGGAGGAGCGGTATCTTGGAAATCGTCCAAACAAACTTGTATTGCTCGCTCTACAATAGAGGCTGAGTATAGCCTTAGATAAAGCCAGTGAAGAAGCTGAATGGATCCGAAATTTCTTGGAAGAAATTCCATTTTGGAACAAACTGTTGGCACCAATATGCATACGTTGCTATAGTCAAGCTGCAATTGGAAGGGCTGGGAGCGTTATGTATAACGGTAAATCTCTTCGTATCGACGAAGACATACAACTGTTAGGCAATTACTCTCTAGAGGAACTATCACGATTGACTATGTAAAGTCAAGTGATAATGTGACGGATCCACTTACAAAAGGCCTAACTAAAGAGGTAGTTGAGAAATCATCAAGGGGAATGGGTCTATGGCCAAGAACAAGTCATAGTGGCGGTAACTCTACCTAGAAGACTGGAGATCCCAAGATCTATGTTCAAGGAGATCAAAAAAAGTCATTAATGACAGTTCAACATTGTCAACTAAACTTTTGGTCCATTCTCGTGATGAGACAATGTTCAGTACCAAGGATAAAGCATTAAGTCTTTTTAATGATTTCTAAATTTGATACGGGGTATATCAAATAGTGTATCTACGGGATGACACGTTTAGGAATCACCTATGTAAGTGTGAAGTATTAGCCTCTTCAAGGAGAATTTTGCAAGGCCAGTTCTCTATGCACTTATGAAATCAGGCGGTGTTCATGGCTGAAACGAACACAATAATAAGAACCAAAGACGGTTAAGGGTTGGTTGTGTGACTTATGGTTGTTTAGGTATACATCAAAGTTCGACGGTTCAAAGATATCAAATCTACCGATTGATCGAGTATATCCGACATAAGTTCACTACGAAAAGTTCAAAGGGAAACCTACTTATCCAGATGTAATTAACCCTTGCTTTCGAATCACACCGTTTTTTATACATATTTCCGTGATATAGCCATTCCCCAATCATGTGGGGGATTGTTGGGGTTTTTAGGCTATTAATTCTTAAAATATGGTGAATGGAAAATAGAGGAAAAAATAAAATATTTGAGTAATATTTGAGTTTCCCTCCTTGATTGTCCCATATGGGAAGAGGAAAACGTTATTTATGGGTATATAAACAATTGCTCTTCTTCTAGCTCATAAAGAGTTGAGAAGAAGGCAAGCCTCGCGCCGCCGCCGTCGTCGCTCGCTCGCTCGCTCGCTCGCCCGGCTCAGCCTCGGCTTCGGCTTCGGATTTGGATTTGGTCAAATGATCGATCGATTGATTAATTTTTGGACCAAATTTATTTGTTAATAGTAAATATTAACAGAAATGTTATTAAATATTTATTTTAATAAAAAAATATTAATATTAAATCCAATTCAGTTATCCAATTTTCAGTTTTCTATTTTTGTAACAGAAAATTAACTACCCTCTTCAATTTTCCTTCTTTATTATGGCATTTATGCTATGGCCGTTTTGCAAAAACATCCATTCTGAAAAGAATTTCTGGGTTCTCCTCCTTTCTTCTGCATATTTTAACTTCAAAGAAAGCAACAGTAAGTGTGATTTGCTACCGAACTTTGTGTTCGCTGAAACACTGGTGTTTGAAGTACCACTACACTAGTGTGTAATTCGTTCTATCCTGGGAAGAAATAATCCATAACCTTGGGTACTAGGAGGGGATTAAATTCCTTAAGAAAACACTGTGAATTCAGTGGGCTCAAATTGATTTTTATTTCGTTTATATTTCTGTTTGAATATTATTTTTTTATTATCTCCATAATTATTTTACAAATACAGTTTACTAACAAATGGCATGTACGTGAAAAGGGGGTAATGACCAGTTTGATCGAGGGAAGGAATACAAGATAAACCTATTTGGTGTTACTTCTTGTCATGACACTAAATTTTATTTTATTTTTCTGGATTTTTGGCGTCCAGTACGTGATTTTGGTTTTTTTATTACTATATTAAGTATTACATGCTTATTTATTTTTAAGTAATCCCCCATTTTATGCAAGTCCTCGATCTTATCAGGTAAGGTTTTTTTTTTTAATGAACATTTGGTTGATGAATGAAAAATGTAAAGACTTAAATCGTATAATTTTTTAACAGCGCATGAATGATACTTTATTAATATGATGATCTTGCTCTGATTGTCTCTTTTGTATACTACTTCAAATATCGAAACCACTTAAAAAATATATGGGTCAGCAACCATTGCTACAGCTTTCTTTTTTGATACATTCTGTCATATGTTTACACAAAGGTGAAATCAATAATGTCTCGTAACCAAACAACATTTGAGGCAATTACGCCTAGACCTGTTAAATGGGTCGATCCGATCTGGACCCGAAACCGTTAACTCTTGGCCCATGGGTCCTTAATCGGGTCGGTCCGGTTCACTTTCTTATAAGGGTCTTTCCGGATTTGACCCATAATCAAAATATGTTGACCCGATCCAGACCCGTGACCCGTAATTCTTTAACCCGGGCCCTAATAGGTCGAATCCAATTTAATTAAAAAAAGTTAAAAACTACTAAATAATAAAAATTTCAAATTTTATACATATATACAAACTTGAAATTACTACATGTCCTTGAAGCCAGTTAGAATGAAAATGAAAGAAAAATTATACTTTAGGAACATTAAAAGTTGAGAAAACATATGGTATTCGACTATTTCTATAACTAATAGTCTAAAACATATGGAATTCGACTATTTCGACAAGACGCTTCATAGTGTCTGGTACTATATTCTTTCTTCAATGTTTGGATTTAATTTTTTACCACTTGTTTGAATATATATGTAAGGCCGGTTGACTTGTGGGTCAGCTACCGGTTCGGGTCCGGTCTGGTTCAGTGGGTCAAAATATTATAGCTTGGTCCAGACCCCTTAAATTAAAGGGTTAATCCGATTAGGATTTCGTGGGTCATGAACCGATTAAAGGGTCATTTTTAATGAGTTATGTGGACTGATTCATAGATCGGCCCGGCCCAACTGATAGGTCTAATTACGTAAAAATTGCACGGGGCGCCCTATTTGGTCGCCCCCATTTAATCTATACCCATTTTTTTTAAAACTTTTAACTTGTACCCACTTTTTAAATAACTTCAGCCCCATTTCTCCTCCTCCTTCTCCTCCTTCGTCTTCTTCTTCTTCTTCTTCTTCTTCTTCTTCTTCTTCTACTGTTGGTGCTGCTATGGAACTTCAGTTCATGGGATGATTGCCAAAATATGTTTATCATAGCTGAAGTTCGCTAGTTACAAAACAAAAACTTCAGCTCCAGAGCTGAAGTTCGCCAGTTACAAAAACAAAGACTTCAGCTCTAGAGCTGAAGTTCGCCAGTTACAAAATAAAAACTAGAGCTGAAGTTCGCCAGTTACAAAAACAAAAACTTCAGCAATTACAAACAAAAGCTTTGCATTAAGACGTGCACAACTTAAACAAAGAGTTCAGCAAATAGAGAACAAAACTTCAGCTACTTCAGCTCTAGAGCTGAAGTTCGCCAGTTACAAAAACAAAAACTTCAGCAATTACAAACAAAAGCTTTGCATTAAGACGTGCACAACTTAAACAAAGAGTTCAGCAAATAGAGAACAAAACTTCAGCTACTATGTTTAAGTTCATCAATTTCAAACAAAAACTTCAGCACTCTTGGTTCAGCACACTTGCTACTTCAGGCCCGTCTACTAGAATGCTGAAGTTTTGTGTGATTGTCTTTGCTACTTCAGCCCCGTATGCTGAAGTTATGCAAAAAAGCGGGTACACTTACAATTTTTTTTACAAAACGAACACAAATTAAAACGTGACACAAAAAACGGATATAGATGCAAATGCCCCTCTAATTATGCCCTCGAACTAAGTTATACATAGCCCCATTATCATACTAATTTGTAAGATTCACCACGTGACCGAGCATTTTATGGCCACCAAAACTAAGAGCTAGCTTCTTCTTGTGCACGTGCATCTCCAAGCTATCTTTGGTAGTAAAATGAGCTCCCCACCATCATCCTGCCATCTTTATACTCCTTCAAGGAACATTTTGTTCTCATACTAGTCATTCAGCTAATCCAACCCAAAGACAACATGTGATATTATCCGCTTTAAATCAAGCTCGTATGATATTTTTTAAATACTATTAAAGTATGAAATTTTATTTCCTATAGCGAAGGTGTACACTTTAGTTATTATAAACCAATATTATTTTAAAATATTATTTTTTATAGCTATTTTTTATATTTTATAGCAAAATAAGTATTTATGGTATATACTATCATTGAGGCATGAAATAAGGTATGAAATATGCTATTTATGTTTTTCCTCTCTCTTAGACAACTGGACATATCTATTTTAAGGTGTTTGTTATTACTGTATTCACGAATACATGGCGTGAATACATGTGAATACATGCGCATATAGCTGGACTGCCCTGATTTTAGGCGCTTTTTATTGTTGTATGCATGAATACGGCAGCGAGAACACATGTGAATACATGCGCGTACAGATGGTTTGCCCTGATTTTAGGCGCTTTTTACTACTGTATTCATGAATACATGGCGCGAATACATGTGAATACATGCGCATACAGCTGGATTGTCCTGATTTTAGGCGTTTTTTATTGTTGTATGCATGAATACGGCAGCGAGAACACATGTGAATACATGCGCGTACAGCTGGTCTGCCCTGATTTTAGGCGCTTTTTACTACTGTATTCATGAATACATGGCGCGAATACATGTGAATACATGCGCATACAGCTGGATTGTCCTGATTTTAGGCGTTTTTTATTGTTGTATGCATGAATACGGCAGCGAGAACACATGTGAATACATGCGCGTACAGCTGGTTTGCCCTGATTTTAGGCGCTTTTTACTACTGTATTCATGAATACATGGCGCGAATACATGTGAATACATGCGCATACAGCTGGATTGTCCTGATTTTAGGCGTTTTTTATTGTTGTATGCATGAATACGGCAGCGAGAACACATGTGAATACATGCGCGTACAGCTGGTTTGCCCTGATTTTAGGCGCTTTTTACTACTGTATTCATGAATACATGGCGCGAATACATGTGAATACATGCGCATACAGCTGGATTGTCCTGATTTTAGGCGTTTTTTATTGTTGTATGCATGAATACGGCAGCGAGAACACATGTGAATACATGCGCGTACAGCTGGTTTGCCCTGATTTTAGGCGCTTTTTACTACTGTATTCATGAATACATGGCGCGAATACATGTGAATACATGCGCATACAGCTGGATTGTCCTGATTTTAGGCGTTTTTTATTGTTGTATGCATGAATACGGCAGCGAGAACACATGTGAATTATTACGCGGCGCCTTCCTGAGGTTCTTTGGAAGGGCGACGTAAGGCTAAGCAACCGATGTCAAGGAGGTTGCTGTCCGCCAAGTGAGGTCCTCGCTGCACGCTAGACGAGATTGTCAGTGCCGTGCAGGAAAACCAATGCCAACAATGTGAGAGAACAGTAATGAGAATTGAATGAAAGCTGATTGAATTAATGAAAGCTATTACAAAGAGAGCAATGCGATGTCGGGGGGGAGAGACACCAGTACAGAGAATTGCTTGCTTGAAAAATGTTTGATTGCTTGATCCCCCTTAATAATGCTTAAAAAAAATAAACCCTAGTTACAGGAGTAGACTAGAATATGCTAGAGAAACATAATGAAAGTACATGGAATGAAAACTACTCTAATAATACAATGAAAAGGACTTAGTTTTCTACAGGGGTAGAAACAGGTCCGTTGTCAGCTGCTTGTGGCTGGGCGCTCACGAGGGAAATTGGTGGGGGCGACAGAGGCACATGCGCGCTTGTCACTTGGCGCGGCCAAGACCACGGGGCCGTCCGTGGCGCTAGGCGTTGAGAGGCTTGCTGGGACGCCACGGGGCGCGTCCAAGGGGTCATGGGGCATGGTTGGAAAGCCGCCCATGACAGAATACATGCACGTACAGCTGGTCTGCCCTGATTTTAGGCGCTTTTTACTACTGTATTCATGAATACATGACGCGAATACATGTGACTACATACGCATACAGCTGGACTGTCCTGATTTTAGGCGCTTTTTATTGTTGTATGCATGAATACGGCAGCGAGAACACATGTGAATACATGCGCGTACAACTGTCATTTCCTATAGCGAAGGTGTACACTTTAGTTATTATAAACCAATATTATTTTAAAATATTGTTTTTTATAGCTATTTTTTATATTTTATAGCAAAATAAGTATTTATGGTATATACTATCATTGAGGCATGAAATAAGGTATGAAATATGCTATTTATGTTTTTCCTCTCTCTTAGACAACTGGACATATCTATTTTAAGGTGTTTGTTATTACTGTATTCACGAATACATGGCGTGAATACATGTGAATACATGCGCATATAGCTGGACTGCCCTGATTTTAGGCGCTTTTTATTGTTGTATGCATGAATACGGCAGCGAGAACACATGTGAATACATGCGCGTACAGCTGGTTTGCCCTGATTTTAGGCGCTTTTTACTACTGTATTCATGAATACATGGCGCGAATACATGTGAATACATGCGCATACAGCTGGATTGTCCTGATTTTAGGCGTTTTTTATTGTTGTATGCATGAATACGGCAGCGAGAACACATGTGAATACATGCGCGTACAGCTGGTCTGCCCTGATTTTAGGCGCTTTTTACTACTGTATTCATGAATACATGACGCGAATACATGTGACTACATACGCATACAGCTGGACTGTCCTGATTTTAGGCGCTTTTTATTGTTGTATGCATGAATACGGCAGCGAGAACACATGTGAATACATGCGCGTACAACTGGTTTGCCCTTATTTTAGAAGCTTTTTACGACTGTATTCATGAATACAGCAGCGCGAATACAGCGAATAAACTACTGTAACAACTGAATAGTAACTATAGGAAGTAATTATATATATGGAAACTATAGAAAGTTAATAGTCACTAAACAATAGTGATTTCTGAAAATTCCTCATTAAAGTATCTCCGCACCTCATACCATACTACTCCATAGCTTGCACCACCATGTAGGTACAGATTTCAAATCTTCCAAAAGTTTGAAGAACTACTTAAATAGACATCCACCTAAACATATATAATTCATGTGTAATACGGGTATTATCGTACATAATCTGTGTATAATCGATATATACTGACCAGATAAAGTAAATTGTATAAAATGCCAAGAGTTTCCCTTTTTACTCGGTGATCGATGAAGTTTTGTTGCGGATTAAACTGAAGCTAATATTGTTTACACAATTTGAATATAAAAGTAAGAAACTACAATCTCAACAACTATCAAAATCAAAACTCATAAATTTAAAACTACAGAAAATTCAGTGCTCATGAAATTTAAATTTTGCATGCATTCGCTATTGCTTTTACCTAGAGATGGCAATGCGACGAGGCAGGTGCAAAGCGGTACGGGTTTAGACACATATGGGACGGTGCGAGTTTAAACATATGTGATTGCGAGGCGGGACGGATCAAAACAAAAACATTTAAAATTTATGCGAGTGAAGTGCGAGTTTAAAAAGGGTATGTGGGTTTAAGTACAACTATATTTACTGATATTTGTTCTGCTCCTTTGGATATGACACCAACTTTTTTACTCTTGCTTTCAATAGTCCCTTTTGTTGTTTGTCTTACGGCTGTTGTGTTTTTACGTGAAGTTGCACCTTCGTCCACAATAGCTGAAGAGAGAGGCGGTAAAGTATTTTGGTGTTATTAATGTTGTTGTTTTATAGCGGTTATTTGTTAGCTTTTGACATTTCAGGATTTCATGGTATTATTTTTTCGCAAATATTTGTTGTTATTCTTCTAATCCTATTAGCATCGCCTATTTTCATTCCTCTGTATATAATGGTCAAGAATTTTATCCGTTCCAATTCGGAAATTTAGTATTTCTAATGAAAATATCTATTAATTGATCTTCACAAAGACTTTTTGTATTTCCAAGTTCTAACAGCTTGAATAGGGTAAATTAACATATATATTATACCCTTAACAAATATAAAAATTAAAAAACAAAGAGGTATTATGATATCAAAGATTTTTGTTAAGTAACTTTTATTGCATATGTGCAAGATTTAATTTTCTTAAGTATCTTATGTTCTTTCCATAACTGGAATCTTCCATAATTTTTAGAATTAATAAAAAGCACGAGTACATATAGTAAAAGCATAAAAAAAACCAGCCAAAAGATTAACTAAAAAAATTGAAACTAACAAAATAAAACAAAATCACTTATGCGGGACAGGTGGACGCGGGTGTGGATGCATGGTGTGGATGCGATGCGGGTGCAACTGCTATGCGGGACGGAGCGAGTTGAGATTTTGCGGATTAAGAGAAAACCCGTCCCACACCCGCACCACCACGCATGTCATCCCTACTTTTACCTACTTTGCACATAATAGCAGAGCCCCATGCATTTAATATATATATATTGACTACTCTTCACTTCTTTATATTATGATCCCTTAGTGAAAATTCTGACTCGACACAGTTTGCAAGGTCCGCTTAATAAAACACAGACTTTCCGAGGTTGGCAGCCATATTGCTATCCACTTGTTCACACAATCGTGAATAACAATTGCTTTAGATATTATTTTAAAGTTGCTTTCACAAATGTTCCTATAGAGAACCAATCAAGGATTTCATAACAAGAATAATGAATGTCTCTGTCATATCAAGTACCTCAAGATTCTTAGAATTGGACATAAAAGACGATAAATATCGTTTTCTAGGTGTTGCCTTTCTCAGAAAGAAGCAATTCTTTAGGCACTAAATTTATACTCTTCGTATAGTGCTCTGTTTGCCATATTCCACTACAACAATGCTTCTTGCTTGTCATTGCTACCTTATGTGGAGTATATGCTTTTCTTTTTTCACAACACTTTTATCGCGCGTCCCTCAGCTATTCTATAGGATACCTGCTATTTTTACAAGCACAAATATCAAATATCTACCTACAACGGATTAGACACATGGGAATAAACCACCTAGCGTTTTGTCTCTGCTGTAAATTGAACTCTAATTCACCATAATTTTCACTAACTTCATCGACCACTAGACCACACTCTAAAGTGCGCAATATGTGCTCTTTCATACGGGACCTGCTTTGGCGTACTGCCCTGCCCTTGCTAATTACTCATGAAAAAAAGATAAGAATCTTGTAACCAAAAAATATCATCAATGATTTGCACAAATTAGCTGAAGTTTTATGCCTTCCTGTTTATCTCTTATAGGCAACAAAAAAGGGTAACCACGAAATATCCCGCATTCACGCAGGATCCGGGAAAAGGCAGCACCCCAAGGAATGTGCTATAGGCAGTAAAGTATCAGTTGTCGATTCCATGGCTCGAACCCGTGATCTATAGGTCACACGGAGACAATTTTACCATTGCTCCAAGGCTCCCCTTCATCCATTATAAGCAAAGATCCCACTAAATTTTTTCCATTCATATGGTGACACTGTGATGCTTGAATAGATCATTCATTACCACATGAGCTAGTTTTTAAAGTCGAAGTTAGGCAGATCCATGACAGAGTAGTATTGGAGACAGCCACATCTCGTTTCGAGCTAGTGCCGTGGTTGGGCCAAGAACGAGGGTGTTGCCTATTCGGGTGGGTGAGGGCAGAAACACCCTCTCATTGCGGACAAGAGAAAGAGGCCTAAATAGCTTAACTTATAAGCGATCCGCAACTCTTCACCTCGTGAGTTAGTTTTTGGGATGGAAATTAAGAGGATCCTTGGCTATATGCTTAGGAAGAAAAGACCTATGTTCTCTACCATTCATATGCATTCACCAAAACAAACTCTAAGCATTGAAAGTAGATAAATAAGGACTGCTAGACAATGTACATCACTTGTTTGAGGAACCAGACAATGTATCAACGAACGCCTCTCCTACAGTACTCTAGAGAGTGTGAAATACAATGACACCAAGTTAGAATAGTATTAGACTCCAGAGAATGTATCTATTCAATCTTGCAGGCACTATGACTCTTTTGAACCTTTTGCAGCAGATATCCTATTTTGTTTTTCTCACCAGCTATCGACATGGGCTTTTGGGGTTGGGGAAAGACAAGGGGCATAAGGATGGGGGACAGATTAAGGAAGATAAATTCCTTGGCAATGTCACAAATCTAAACCTCCAAAAGTACTAAAGGTTTTTCGAAAAGGAGTCATACTTGATGAGGAAATATTCTTACAATCAGGAAAATTGAATCTTGAAGCATACCTCTTCTTAATCCTGGCTTCATGTTTTACCCTCCAAATGCCAAAAGGACCTCCGAGTGAACCATTCCTTTGGCCCAACTCTTACTTCAAAAGTTAAACAAGCAAAATATATACAGCAACAATGGGAAGCCAATCAATAACAGAGTAAGCAGAAGCTGTCGATGATTGTGATAATCTTTGCTAAGAGTTTCCGATAGATTTCATGCATTAGCCGATTGAGATGGTAATGTCGGATGATTATGTTCACCTTCATATGTTACGATAAGCATTGAAGGGTCTTCCAAGCATCTCTCCACATGTTTCCTCGCAGGACATCCTCTCATGCTGCTGCATTTATAGTATCCCCTGCACGAGCCAAGGAACATGTTTAGTCTACTGTAAAATGCATTTAACTTGCTCAAAATTGACGCAACATCAGTTGTTTCGCCTCCAACCATTGCACAACTTGAAAGAGGCACCAGTGCATTACAGATCCTTGAAAGGAAAATCAAAAACTACATATAACAGCAAATTGATTTGTGCAGTCCATTTAGTAACATTTGATAGAAAATGGGACGTGTCAAAGTCAAGCACAACTTTTTCCATTTCAATTGACAAAGAATAGAAGAAAGTTAATTGAGTAAATCGTTATGCAGCCTCCAACTCTGTACACTCAAGGAGTTGGCGAAAACAGAAAACGAAGTAAACTGGACAACATCACTGAACTGTTTGGCATAACAAACTGGAGCTCCCTCTAGCTTATTTCTAAGAATGAGTTAAGCCGTGCAACAGACGCATAAGTATAATGTACATCACAGACAAAGTTAAGCTGAAAAAACTCTCTTTGAATCACCAATTGTATGATCAAGATGCAAATTCAGACAGGGGTTAAAATTAAGCTGCATATAAACGGGAAAACCTGAATAGTACCTAGGGTGCGGAGAACCTTTGATCGGCTTCTGTCCATACTTTCTCCAAGAATATTCATCGGCAGGAATATCGGCTAACTTGTTACTTATAGCAGGAACTTTGATTGATCTCTTTACCCTATGTTTCCTAGAAAAAGACAATTCCAAAAGTTATTAAACATTTAAAAGATTACAGGATAAAAAGCAAAGCAGGATAAAGTACAAACCTCTTCTTTGAACAATGACACCTCCCACTGCTTCCACATTTCACGCTTCCCTCGTCTCCCCTTGTGGAACACCTTCTCTTGTGTTGGAAAGAGCTCTGATCCGCAGAGCGAGAAGCTCCAATTGAATGAAAGCTATTACCATCCAAATTAGCAATGCTACCGTCCACACTCAATGAGGAGATAAACGACCTAGTCGAAGACATGGTAGGAGTACATATCGAGCTATCAAAATTAAGACTAATGCCACTATTGCTGCGCCTGTACATCATCTCCACCGGCTGTTTCAACTGCTGTTGCTGAAGTAGAAACCGCCGTTGTTGTTGCTGCTGCTGCTGTTGAAGGAAGTTATAGTTCGGCAAAGGCATTTGTTGGCCAAAATTAAGGGGATTTCTACTATTTGAACTTAATTCAAGTGAAGAGCTACCCAAAGTTAGATTGCATTTCACATTAGAACCCATCTCTAGGACTCGATTTTCACGAGAGTCGATAGGAAGTAACCGAAGATGTTTGTGCTGATCATCAATTTTGCAACTTGGGTTTTCCACAAGGATGTTATGAGGTAGAGGGGTCTTAAATTTGTTCACTTTCCTCACTCTTGCATGACCTAAAGTTGAATTCAAAAGAGTGACAACTTTCTTGAATTTGTGTACAGCTTCTCCAGTTTCTCTAACTATTAAATTCCCATACTGATTCTGATCTTGGGGCTTAGATAAAAGACTAATAACTCTATGGCAATTCTCAATTGCAGCCTTGTTAGCTTCTTCTATTTCCTCCATTTCACCTCTCACAACCCCAAAAAACATAAAAATTAAGAAAATAAGTAACTTAAATTCCTAATATCAAAAGACTTGACCCAAATACACAAGGAAAACTACAACCCCCTTAAAAAAATTCAGGTACCCGTACTGGTGGGAGATAGCAGGTACCGCGAATTAAGTCGAGTTGTGTGTAAGCTGGTTCAGACACCACGACTTTAAAAAAAAATAAAAAAACAGAATTTCAATCAACCAGAAAATTATGAGAAAAAGAAAAAGAAGGAAAACAGAAGCAATAGACACCCATTTGCAAGGAAAAAATTGGTACTTTTTATTGAAATTTCAAGAAACTAAACTCAAAAAGAAACCATGCTCACAATACCAACTAGAATATCAAGATTGAACTATATGAGTGAAATTAACAGAAAATAAAACATACCCAGATGAGAAAATCAGTATAAAAGCAGCAACAATAGCATTTAATAGGAAAAAAGGCAATAAAGATTGGATCTTTACACTTATTATTGTGTAGTGTCAAACTCAAACCCTAGATTCTTCAATTTTCATAGGGGTTATGATGAGGGGAAAAAAAGAGATTTTTGGGGGGTGTGAAAGAGAAGACATTTTTGCTCAGCTAGAGAAAAAAGAAAAAAATCACACGTCCAAAAGTGTACAAAGCTGCAATCTTTAATATTTATTCATGTATTATGATTGTTTATTTTTAGAGAAAAAAAAAAAAGAATAGATTAGAAAGAGAATCACATAGAACAGTAGTCATTACTCATTAGTCAAGTACTGGTACTGAATACTTCAAGATTGAGAGAGAGAATCTCACATTGATTTTCAATTTTCTTCTGACTAATTAATTTTTTGGGTCTTATATTGTTACTACTATATTTTTTCGAGTTTAAAGTTTGTCACAAATAATATTTCTATCTTTACAAGGTAGTATAAGGTTTGCGTATATATTTCTCTTTTCAGACTCCCTTGTGAGATTATACTGAAATTATTGTTATTATTATATTTGATTTTTTTGATCAAGTTCCATACATTGACCGTATTAAAAATATTTACATTGTTAAATAATTTAAAAAGTAATTGTAGGTCATTTTATTTGAGGTTTAAAATGATTGATAACCAAAAGTAAACACTAGTAGGAGTACTAAGTATTATAGAGTATAATATATAGCATAAAATTCTCAACAAATTGTAACTTACTAATCATTTTGGACAATGAGTGTATTAAATGTCAATTATTTGTCATAAGACCTGAGAAAAACAAAGGACCAAACGAAACTGCTGTCTCTGTCATAGACTCACAGATTTCAAACGTGGGTCCCACTTTTGAGACCTGTGTTATTCCTTCTCTTTTGTTTATTTAATTGTTTACTGTTTGGTTTGTATTTTTCCATGTCCACACTTCTTTTTTTACTACTTCCAAAAATGAATGGTAACTTGTCGTTTTGCTTATAAGGGCATCTTACCTTGTTCTAACAATTCTTGAGAAGAAATTTTTACTGAGTAATTTTAGTCAAAATAATAAGGATTAGCCAGTTTTCAGATTAGTTATTGAAAAATGGGCAATGTTTGTAAAGTTATTAAAAAATAGCCACTATTTTGCTGTAACACAAAAAGTTCCAGTGTAATATACTGGAGATTGGTGCACCCGTGTATGAATTTCAGCATATTATGCTGGAACTCCAACTCACAAAAAGTTCCAGCATAATATATTAGAGATTGGAGCATCTGTGTATGAACTTCCAACATATTATGCTGGATCAGAATATTATATTGGAACTCCAGTATATTATACTGAAAGTCCAGTATATTATGCTGGAATATTTTCCAAATTTTGATCAGTGTTTTCGTTCAGATTTATCTTTACATGAAAAGTAGCTAAAGTTCGATTACTTTTGAAACTATGGCTATTTTTCAATTACCACTTATAAATCTACCTATTTTTTTCACCTAGTAATTTTATGAATGATCATTAAACTTTTGATTTATTGTACTAAATTATTAAACTAATTCTTGCACAAATAAAAACGTAGTACACTTATACTTCACAAAAAAGAAAGAACATCGAAGTTAGCACTCAACATTATATTGAATTATCATGCCAAATTATAAATGAAAAAAGGTTAAATATACTTTTGTACTACCGAAAATAGTAGAAATATACTATTTGTTTTACTATTTGGTTATTTTGGACACTACTATTTAGAAATCTCTCCTTTTCATTAAAGGGTATATCTTTGGTGCTAACTTGGTAGTTGCTATTAGAGTTTGGTCGTTGAGCAGATTGGTTCATTTTCCTATGTTATAATGTAAATATGAAAAATTACTTAAAGTTATCATTTACCACATTTGATCGCTAAGTTAAAAATATTAATAATTTTTTAGGCGGGCGGCTATTCATTCCACCTAACTCTAATTGTATTTTACATGCTTTTACCCTTATAAATCAGAAGAGATAATTATTCAATAAATGTTTAAACAATTATAAAAGCTACGTAGTTTAGACAAATATTCTTAAGATTAAAACTACTATATTAAAATCTTAAAAGACAAGACATTAGTAATTTTTAGGAAAAGCCCAAGTTCGAGGAATTCTCCCCTTTTGATTCGACTTGAGAGTTGAGAGTAGATATGTAAATTGCTTTATTCGTCTAGTCATTATTGTGGGAATAATCGAGAGCAGGAAAAAAGAAAAAAAAGATAAGGTCACATATTACTTTAAGGCACATTGGTTAATGATAGTGAACACAACTTTTTCTTTTGTTGGCCTAAAAAGCATGGAAAAGCTTCCTGGAGATCAAAGTACCTAGGGATCCGTCACATAAAGTCACACACAATCATCATACAAATTTTGAACTTACGAATACTCCATCAAACATCGAACTGGGATTTAAAGTTTATTGGTTTTTAGATAATAACAAGGGAAAAGGCTTAAAAATATCACTCAATTCTCGAAAATAGTTTATCCATACCATCCGTTAAACAAAATGCTCATTTCATGTTATTGCCGTTACACTTTTGGCTCAACTATGTCATTATTGAACTAACGGCACAATTTTATTTATTTTTAATTTTTTTAAAAAAATTAATGGTGAGTGGCATAGGTAAGCCAAAGGTGTAACGGCAGTGGCATGAAACGAGCATTTTTTTAACGGATGGCATGAATAGAACATTTCTGAAAGTTGAGTGTCATTTTTAGGTCTTTTCCGTAATAACAATAATAATAAATTCAATATAATCTCAAGATATGTGACGGGTAAGGTGTGTGCATACGTTATCCCTATGATAGACCTTTCTTTATCGGTCTTTATAACAATCTCAAACTAATTTACAACAACAATTGGGTATAAGTTCAGATATTTATAAATATTAATGTATCTCTTAAAGTATATACATGATTTAAGGAAAACCTATTGGATTCACGTGAATTATATGTTACATGCTAGCTTCGCCTCTTAATCCTACACAAGACGAATTGCAATATTAGTTCATTAACTTCTCGAGTAGTATTGTTTTTTGCATTAGGCCTTTTTTATTCTGCTGTAGAAAACTTACCATGTGAGGTTTTAACACTCCTACGAAAAAAGACTCCATTGACAAACGCTCGAGTCTGAGATTTCTGCATGATTATGATGGAGGAAAAATTAATATTTCAAATGACTTTAATAATTCATTGTCTTGTCAATCATATAATGTGAAAGGAAAGACAAGACTTGCCAATGAAACATACTGATATTAGATATGCAAGTGGCAACAAAGAGGGTCTCTAATGGAAGAGGGGGTTTACACTTTACAGTGGAGTCTCAATACATTTTTATTCAAATGAATCAACATATTGTGGTTTTGTTATAATAAATAACATCCTTTAATAAATAAGAAGAAGAGTATTGCAGAGAAAGAGAGATAGAGAGAATTCTTATTGATTGTGATGATTTATATATAGGGGAAAAATGACTTAGCAACAAAGTAAAAAACTCTTTTAAAGATAAACATTCACTCTAATTACAATTCTATTCATAATATTCCCCCTTGAATGCATGCTCAATAAGTAATGTGTCTCGTTAAAACCTTAATTAAAATAAAACTCAGTGGGAAAAAAATTTTAGTAAAGGAAAAAGAGTACACATATTTAATAATATAACTTTTGGTTGCCTCGTTAAAAACCTTGCAAGGAAAAACCAGTGGGACAAAACCTTATAAAGGGAAAAAGAATGTGACGCGCATTAGCTCCCCTGATGAGAGCATCAATTCACATCCTTGAGCCTTTGTATTGCAATCTTGTGCACTAGCTTCTTGAAGGTTGATGTCAGCAGAGATTTGGTGAATAAATCATTCGTATTAACTTCAATGAATATGTTGCACCTTGAAAATCCTCGCTATCACATTATCATGCTTATAGAGAATTGATAATTCATTCCACGTAACCTTTTCTCAAATGTTTATTATCTCTCCCCCTCATGTTAGAAAAACTAACTTGCTTCCTCAACTTTGGGAACATATCTTTGTGTTTTATGGCGTTAATCAAAATATACACCGCACATCAATAATAATAAGATGGAATTATTTGGTTCCGGACCCTGAACCAGTTGTGAGGGGAGAATGTAATATACTTTTGTGTATAACATATATCAAACTGATATAGATAATTTTGTTCTCATAAGCAATAGTTTAGCTATTAAGTGGATGCAGTCAATAAATCGTTTTGCTAAACCAGTTGTGATGTAACCTTATCAAGATGAACTATCTTGAATAGAAAAATCTGAAAATTATGCTCTAAATTAAATTATTGAGCAAGTTACCTCGCAAACACTAGGTTGCGGGTTAATAATAATCGCACATGTAACCATCTCATAGATGCATCTTATGTAGTATACGTGAAAGCTGAATGAGCCCATATTCACCATTGATCAATCCCAGAATTCAAGGGATTCAATCCCAATTTAATTGGTATAATAATCGCGAGAACAAGCATAATAAGAGAATTCATAAAGAATTTTTTTCAACACTTACCAATGTTAATTCTCATTTATTATGCACACCATACTTAAATCAAGATTGCTCAACAAGCCATGCTTGATAAAATTGTCTGTACAATAAAATTCAGGTTTACATCATGACATGTACAATTGTTAATTAAACTCCCAGTTTATTATGACATGGGTTTTATATCAATAAACATCCAGTTTACCGTGTCATGTAATTTCACCATATTTTTTATTTTTGTACAAATTGGATAATAAAGAGGGTAACTTGTCACATATATATTACCCCGTCACAGTTGTAGTAATAGAAGATATTAAAACTTTCCTTTATTTATAGTCTCAATATAACCAACCGCTTTCGCGAATACTTTAGAAACTAAATAAGTTTCTTTGAGACTTACTACAATACAATACCTTATGGATAACTAATTTTATTTTTCCAAAATAGTATAATTGGCTCTTCCAGAGCTTTCAATTAATTTTGTACTACCACATATTCATCAATATCCATACGGTGAATATCTCTTTCAAGGAGAAAGTTTACCATTATGATCATAGTCAAAATCATTATAGGCAAGATATGTTTCTTCTATTACTTTTGCCCTGTAATTTTGACATTGCCATAATATTTTGGTATAATCAAAATAGGTACGTGATCAATGACCATTCATGCCATAATAATGAAATTATTTTCTTATTTTATCTCAAATCTCCTTTTAGATGTGAGTGTGGTATATTCACTATCATTAGCACTTACATATTCTTTCAAAAATGAATACGTATTCATAAATCAGATGTTGTCACGTTCACATCATGAATGGACCATAAACATCTATATGTGCTTTACAAAATCTCATGTCAAATCGATGACAAATATTATTTTCACAGAGTGAAGAGATTATTTTGAGAATTCTTATTATTCTCATTACCACAATGATGACGATTATAATTTCGTCTATTGCCACATCCGCATCGATTGATACCTTCACGGTAATAATTTTGTCTTCTTTCAGATTTATCACATATTGCTATCGCATTCTCTCAAGGGAATGAGAATGAAACAAATTCAATGGGACGAGTTTTCACTTCTTGTGCTCATAATCATATATGATTTGATCATTGCATAAAAATTTTACCACTTCGGGTGGTTATAATTTATAATCAAAACTTGTTGTCTTTGATTGTACCAAAAAAAATTATAGAATTTTAAAAATGTGAAATAGAAAAATAAGGTAAAATACATACCTTCGATCCAGAATTTAATCACGAAGGAAGTTCATGAAACAATTGACAATCCTTATGATCAATCCCAAAGTTTTTTCTCAATTGGTTAGAGTCTCGTGCTGATAACGTGTTGTAAAACAATATAAGGAGAATTCATACAAAACTTTCTAGTTCTTTAATATTTATCCATGTGAATTTTTTTTTATTTTTGCAAAGCAAAGTAGAGAGAGAGAAAATTCTTATTGATTGAGATGATTTACAATGGGGTAAGATCACTCTATTTATAGGGAAAAATGATTTAGCCACAAAGTAAAACTCTCTGAAAGATAGACATTCACTCTAATATAATTCTATTCATAACATGTACAAAATAAACATCAATTTATGATAAGAAGTAAAATTTTAAATCTCTACGGCGCGAGATCTAACTCTTATAGAAGTTGAGTTGTAATAATAGGTTGATACTAAAGAAAATAAGCAACTAACACGAATGCACATGGCCAGGGGCGGATCTGTTAAGGGAGGTGAGGGTGCCCGCCACACAAAAAATTTCGGTCGAAACTCATACATTCTATGTGTATTTAGTAGGGGTGATAAATGGATGTGTTGGACTTAATTTGAGCGAGTCAAGATGGGTTAGGTCAATAAATGGGTCATTGCCCAACCCAACTCAAAGAGTACTTGGACTAAGATGGGCTGGGTCAAGATGGGCTAAAACAATGGGTCATAGCCCAACCCGCCCAACTTGACCCACAAGAAGCGGGGGATAAATGTGGGGAACATAAAATTCTAGGAGGGATTATTTGCCTTCCTAGTCTTCGACACAAGAAAGGGGTGTAAAAAGATCCTTTTTCTTGTGTCGAAACGGAAAAGTAATGATTCTTGATACTGTTTGTTCAAATTCTTAATCTTGGTTTCGATTTTTCCAGATGTATCAAAAACCCTTTACCTTACCCCCAACCCTCTTTACGTTTACTAAGTGGTGGACAAACAAAACAAAAAAAAAAAAGAAGGAAATTTTATTAATTAAATAAAACTTCTTCAATCAACTTATCTTATACAAAATCTGATGATGAAATATGAAAACTATAAAATAGATAGAGTAATGTAATAGAGAGAGTAAGGTTTGTTCCTAATGTATTAGCAATGTTTACAGTTTGCTAGATAACATTAAACTAGATCTAAATGCTATTGCACAGAGATACTTGAAGAAACAGCAAGAAAAGGAATTCACTGGAATTCAAATGAATTCATAGATTTGCTTTTATTTCCAGCTTTTTCATTAAGATTATAAATGCTACTGTGTAGTGATAAATATGTATGGTACAATAACGTACAAATTAAAAATAAAATTTTGTACAAATTTGATACATTTACAATAATATATAAAATAAAAATATATACAATTAATTATATATTATACAACATATTTACAAGTTATCTATATTTTTATATATTATTTTTACCCAGTTAAATATATCTACAACATCATACAACTTAAATGCAAATTTCATACAAAATTTATACAATATGTCTTTTGTATGTATTTTGTGTTTGATTTGGATATATTTTGTATGTGGTGTGTTCTTCTTCCTCGATTTTCAATTTGAATTTCGGCTAAAATGAAGTCTAGTTTTCACCAAACACCCTCAAAATTGAGATAAAAACTCCAAAAAATATTCTCAATTGTTTGCAACAACACCCAATCAAAATAAATAATAGTTTTAAAAAACTCAAATTCGAATTCAAAGCTTCGAACCTTTTTAATGGTTGTCAATGGTGGAGAATCAAACATCTTCAAAATTTATTGATTTACAATTTTAATTCGAACATCAATTGTGCAACATGAAAGGGAATCGCTAAGTTAAAACGATTGAAATCCATTGATGAATTTCATTAAACTCTATACAACAAGAAATCATAAAAAACAGAGGACATCAAAGGAAGATAAATTAGGGGAAAAAAACAGAGAGAGAGAGAGAGATGGGGCAAATATAAAAGGATAAGGAAATAACTTATATTCCTTATTCAATTCCTAATATAAAGGTATACTCGTTTAAAACTTATTTGTATATAATTGATAAATTGTATATGACCATGTAATTAAATTAAAATTTAATTAGAGAAGATAATAAAATTTCATATGTAGTATAGGAAGGTAAAAATCTCTATTAATTTTGTTCCAAATTATTTTGGAAGGAGTGTGGTTCTCCTATTTTTTGTGATATAAGTAATATCGAACAAAGTTGTACTTTACTGTAGCATAAATAAGTCAAAAAGATAAATAATTCGAACCGAAACACAAAATGGATCAAAACCATCAAATAAATACCTCATTTGGACCATATAAATATTAACATGTATGTTCGGAAATATTGTGACATTCGTAATCTCTAAATCTTGGATCCACTTTTGCACGTGGCGATGCAAGTTATTCCATCAATCAGGTTTGGAAATTAGAATCATATCGAGTTAAGGCAGTGTTATTTGGAGTATATATATATATATATATGAATTTTTATTGTTCTAGTGCAACTACATAATTCTTATATTATTGGTTCTTGATATTAGATTTTCTACTAATATAATTGGTTAATTGTGAAGAAGCAAAACAGCCTTTGATCATCAAGTTGAGTTAATAAATAGTAGTACATGGGAGTAGTCAAATCTAGGGATGTTCGTGGTTTGGTTTGGATCGATTTTCCCTAAAAAGAAACCAACAAATAAGTCGGGTTTTTAAATATTGAAATCAAACCAAATCAATTAAGTCGGTTTTTTATTGATTCAGTTTTTGTCGGTTATTTATCGGGTTTTTTCTTAAATATGAGACATACACTACCAAACACATATTCCGGAGACTAAATTTTCAACGTAACACTATCAAACCAACTGTTTTTTGAGAAATCTATCATTTACCAAGATATATTGATGACAATTGAATCAACTAGTGATGAATAATTTAAATACTCAATTAAAAATCGATTATTTTTAACATTAAATAAATTCTTGTACTTAACAAAAGAAAACTATCAATCAAACTAGAATTTAAAGGCAAATAATTAGATTATTATAATAGCAAAAAACTAGACTAAAAATATAAACGACTAATATGTATCATAGAATTTTAGAAACTTTATATAAAAATATACATAGTAATAATAAATTTAAATACTACTTCTGTAGTCAATTTGGATATGTTTTTTTTGGTTATTTTTTTAATAAAACCAAAACCAAATCAAATTTGATCGATTTTTAAAAGGTACAATTACATTGAATATCACCCGACCCAATTCTACAACCATAAAGAGCCCATATTTTGGGATTTTACCCGTTGAGGCCCATGTTGTATATATCTTGAAATAATAGCTTCAATGTTTAACCCAAACAATCTTCACTCATCTCTTCTATATTTTCTGCTCTTTTTCTCTTTACTCCAGTAGCCACCTCTCTTAAGTTTGTTGAAGTCAAGATTTTGATATCCAAACCAAAAATTAGGTTAGGGGAGTTAGAAGCTTTTCAGATCTGAAAATTTATGAAAGAATCGTGCTCAAATTCGAATGGGTGTTATTGAAATTAATTGATCCAAAAAGCTTCAACCTAGAGATTTGGTTCAGCTGGACTACATTGCAACTCTTTGAAATTTCTTCAAGATTGAAATTCTAGATTGAAAAAGCTGAGCTGGGTTCTTAATTTTTGTTGAAATTTCTTCAAGAATGAAATTATGGACTGAGATTTTAAAGCTATTTCAATTTATGAGTTTTTTTTTTAACAGATTTGAGGAAGATGTATTTTGGTGGAAAAAATCAAATGGGTGTTGATTAATACAAGTGAAATTATTTGGGTGAGGCTAAAAATATTGAAAAAGGTTTTAGTAACTTAAATCTAGAGTATTCGGTTGATTGAACATTATTAACGTTGGTTTTGAGAATCATACCAGTTGAAAAAAAAAATTGATCAGTTTCCGTATACAACATTATACATCATATACAATATTATACAAAATTATAATAGGTATATAATGTTGTATATTAGGTGTGTAAATAGTGTTATACATTCACGATTTTCTTTTCGACTTTGTTGTCGTGGTCTTTCTCTTTGAAGTAAGTTCCTCTTTCATGTATGTAGTTAAACTTAATTTTGCTTTTCTGTGTTGGTGAAATACTAGAATACATTATTATACATTCCATATATGAGTTTATACATAGTTATACATTTTTATACATGTACAATATATGTGGGACTTAAAACCGAAATTAAATTTTTTCTCACTTTTTCTCGAACAATCGATGTATAAAGTCAATTTTGCAATAAAAATATATGTGATCGATTTAAGCTAGTTGTGTGCAAAGAGCCTATGTGAAAATATAGTGAGAGTTTCATATCAAAATATAAAATGATGATGGTTATACGGATGAAAATGATTATAAAATGATTATGAGAGTTTCATTGGCTATACAGATGAAAATATAAAATGATGGCTACGCGGATGAAAAGCACCTATATGAACTGTACTTTTATGCAATTATCCTTTTTTAAAATTCAAAATCAAAACCAAACCGAACGTAAAAAGTATCTGTCTTTTTGGTCGGTTTGATTTGATTTTTGATTTGATTCGATTTTTTGGATTTTTATGAACATCCCTAATCAAATCACACAATGGGCCTTGAATCCATTATTATGCAAACTTTTAGTTTTTATTTCTATATTTTTTTTTGGTCTGAGATGAATTTAAACGGAGCAACATAATCAGACATATCAAATGTATTCTGCATTAATACATATATATACTTTTTTGGGCATATGTATACACATTTAGAGCCGAATATGATGGGATCAGTTGACACACAAAACTCGCCTTAAATCTGCTCTGTTCGCAAAGCAAGTGAGATACATAAATCTTTTTAAATTAGAATGCTGGGTGGAGACTAAAAAAGACATGCAGGTGAAAGCCTTAACCCTCAATAAGAGTACAAGGTAGTGTACAAACATACAACAAAAATGGAGAAACACCATTTCAACTTGATAATATTGCATCTCCGCGCGCACCAGAAGTGCGCGTTAAGCTTGAATTTTCACTGCACCCTGTCAAAGCTCATCTCCTTCGTCGTCTCGTTGCTCTTTTGCTTCTGATTTGTAAAAATTTGCAGCACCGGCCGTTGTAAATAACCTGTATCTAATGTCTCACTACATTCCTAATACAAGACTCGCTAATGAAGCAGATTTGGGCTGCTACTTCAACTTTAAAGAATAATTCAACAAGACATAAGGCTTGGAACCTTGCGAGCATACGCCAACACCATCACGAAATCCTTAGCTGACGAACCAACTATTGCAGGAACTATTTCTAAATCAGTAGTTTGTAGCCACATTTCAACCAAATTACTCATTTGGAGAGTGGGAACTACCAACTGCCCCAAATATCTAATCTCCACCTACAAGACAGCCACAATAGTTAGCACAACATAAAAATCATCAAATTGAGTGTGTTTTCAACATTCAGATTCGCTCTGAGGAGCGCTCCTCTGCGGGCCAGCCCCCCCACATACACACACACTGTTTCTCTCCTTTCCATTGATAGGTACAAGGAAGGTACAAGAATAGTCTCCTTTTAAAGAAGACCGAGTGATATCAGCTACACTTGTCACCTACTGGTAACTCCCAGACAAGTCTGATTTAGAATAACACATCCATTTACCTTATTCACAGATATGGAAAAGGAGCACAACTAATGCGTAAAACTCATCACACAACACGAAATTTTCAAAGTTGCATACTCAGGCTTCACTCGAGCCAAATGACAGTAAACGTTATTCAAGTTTATTAACAACTAGATGTAGTCCAACTCTGCCTGTCAATAAAAATCAGTATAAACTGCTCAAAACTACCACTTTCCATCTGAAATACTGGTTTCACCAAAAAAAAAATAATAATAATAACTATGCCTCAGTCTCAAACAAGTTGGGGCGGCATTACGAATCCTTACCGACCATGTTCTCCATTCAAATTCATTTCAAGCCGCTGGTTTCTAAAAAGTATAAATTAGAATACAATATTATCCCTGCCCCACTTCAACACCTCTTTACAACTTTCTCCTCATCAATTACAAAAAGAACACTTAAAAATCAATAACACCAATAAAGCCTCAGTTCCTAAACAAGTTGGTGTCAGCTATATGAATCTTCACTCACCATCCCCATTTAAGTTCATCTCAGGCTAAAAAAGGAACGCTCTAAAAAGAAAAGAAAAAAACTCAAGGGAAACTAAATATTAGCTTCCAAATTCTCACTTTACATCATGCAAAACCCATTGGCCATTTCCTCGTACTTATACCATGTGAAATTATAACAGTTCATTTGAAACAACCGCTGTGTCACTGTCACCAATGCACACTTGCACTAGTTCGTTTTGAAGTTGGGGGCTTCAATACTGATACAGTTTCTGCCCCTCTGCATTACCCATAAATTTTTTATACTCGACCAATTTTCTTGAGCTCCAAGTTCTAAAACTGACAGGACCAACATTACACCCAACAGAATAGAGGATTACAGGAAAATATTGCCTACATAATTTTTCAAACTTCAAACCTAGAAAAGTTATGATTATAAATAAATGTTAGTGACATTTATTGATTGCTAAATTGCCAAAAATACAAAAAGATAATTACCTCATCTTCGCTAGAAAGATCCAATTTCCTCATCAAGTATTTTTGGATGAATGAAACTGGAATATTGCCATCCCTGCAGTAAAATATAAAAGATGTGAATTCAGTCATAAGCCTTACCTTTCTGTAAAAAGCAAAAAAGGTGCATGTAGAGCTGCTTCATCAAAAGCTCAAACTAAAGCCAACTTAAATTGAGTGCTAACTTTGTCCTCACAGCACACTTAAGGCAATCAGTTATTTATTTATTTTACTCAGCCTTAAAGCATAACCAACTATGAAGGTCAGCTCAAGTGCTTGGATAGACATAAAATGTCACCATTATCTGTCACTTCTATTTTCCCTTCTTTTGTTTTTGTAGTAGTAGTAGGAGAGATTGGCCAGGACTTCCCCATAGTTACCCGAAGAAGAAACTATTACCAACTTGCGAAATTGGATATTAGTAGAAGGGCATAAAATATTACCAAGTCTCAAATATCGAATTTCATGAAGCTACGGATATTCTTTTTTCGATAACCGAGAAATCTCTGTGGGCAAGTGGTGCACGGTTTGGAATTTGATGGATAATGAGCCCACCCATCTACCCTTCTCCACATAAATACCCGGCTAGGCTTTTGTCTAGGCAAGGTTCGAACCCATGACGTGTGGCCACACATCACAAGTTGCGCTTTTACCACTAGACCAAAGCCCTGAGTCAAAGCTATAGATATTCTTTATGCAGCCTATATGACTTGTTAAAGCATAATACTAAATCTAGATAGAACAGCAGGACAAAGAAAATTGCTTCACCATGGAATCATATAAAATCACGAAAAAACTTACTTTATTCTCAAGTAACTTGCAGAAATCTGTGGCAAGGGTGCATCTCCCTCCCTGAAACAGTTAATTTGAGAGTTATTAATAAAAATATTGTATAGTTCAGTCTCTTACTATAAGCAGATAAACAGAAAAGGTCGGAAAGATTAAAGCAGAATATTACTGGTCTTCAGAGGCCACTAATGAGAACCAAACTGGATTAGTCTTCCTTCCACATTTGACACCGGTCGAATCCAGCACAGTTTGTGGTGATATACCAAATTTCCCAAAAGTTGATGCCTTCTTTCGACGAATTTTTCGCAACTTTTTAGGTTTTTCTGATTCTGGAGGAGCAGGGCCATATTCGTTCTTGTCATCTTGGACTTTTAATTTCTGTCCATGTTTTTTGACTTTAGTTAACTGGGCTTGACTCTCATTGTCATGGAAATGCGGACTTCCTGATTTGGCGCCAATAGAAACCTGAGAAGTAAATGTTGAACACTTGCTCTTGTTTGCTACTTCCACCAAACAATTCAAAGGGTTCCATAAATTAACTTTGTCTTCCCATTGTTCAGTGCCATTGTCGGTTTCTTTGTCCATTGTGGGATGACTAGAATGCTCGGTGTTGGAATAATTCTGGAAAAATCATATGATTAACCGATATAATAATATCCACAGAGAAATAGGAATACCATTGACCAAAGAAAAACTTATCAGGACGAAAAAGAGATAACGGAAAATGCAAAAACTCAAGAGAATTAATATAGTTATTTAACACAATGTCCTAGTCTCCTAGATTCATTCGGTGTGATTAGGTTAATAGTATAGAGTATGCTTGCTAATTCCGACATGGTTAGAAATCTCAGTGTTTTCAGGCAAACTTTCTTACTTCCTGTATTCTAAACTTACCTTATTTGAAGTAGCCTAAACTCATGAATAAGGAGCTCTCCTTTGAAAATTGAATTTTTGGTTACTGTTCCAGAAAAGTCTTCTGCTCTTCTCTTCTCCTCTCTTCTCTTTTTCTATTGTATCAGAGTTTGAGTAATGCATCCCTCTAAAATTTAAATTTCAGGTTATTGTTTCATCAACTTTTTCCGTTACTCGTTAGCCCCCAATTCAAGCAACATTGATGATGTCAGGGAGATTTGCAACACCATTCCTCTTTCCGGTGGTTGAGAACAGATTCCTCTCTGTATGTGATGCAAGAAGCACTTTCTTTCGTTGTTCAGTTTCCAGCAAGTTTGCGGAGGAAACGATTCTAATAATACCTTTCTTTTTGGTGATTGTGCACTATTTACGACAATATTTGAACAATATTATGCAAATGATTGCTTCTTAACAACAAATTTTCTGGCACACGGCACTTGAATTTTTAGTTTTTAGTTTTGATTTGCAAACTTAAGTTGCTCCCTACTTTGAGTTTGAGGTGAGATGTTGAAAAAAAAAAGGGCCACTAAGCTCCCGCTATGCGCAGGGTCGGGGATCTATTGTACGCAGCCTTACCCTGCATTTCTGCAAGAGGCTGTTTCCACGGTTTGAACCAGTGACCTCCTGGTCACATGGCGATAGCAGCAACTTTACCAGTTACGCTAAGGCTCCCCATCTCTTGAAACTCAAGAGAATTAATACAGCTATATGTTGTCATAATCTGGATTTATTATGTGCTTAAGTTAGTAGTATAGAACATTCTTCCTAATTCTGCCATGGTCAGGAATCACAATATTTAGGTAATATTCCCTGTATAATAATTTTCATTATTTTATGATTTATGTATTCTAGTTTACCAATTTAAGGTCTAAAGAACATGACTTTACCTGCCTTTTATTCTGAGAAAACCTTTTCAAAGTCTCAGGCGAGCTAGAGCTATCCGGCTCTTCTCCAGAATCTTCCTCGTTCTTAATTGGTTTCTCAATGGGAAAGGCGGAGCCCAGTAATACTTTTCTTGCCACCGATTTTGATCTTTTCCCTGTCATTCCAGTTTGTGTAGAAACTCTAGGAGTGCTGACCACCAGTGATGAAAGTGATCTCTCTTTCCTCCTAACTGGCAATGTAATAGAAGGCATAATTTCAGACGCTTTCACTTTTCGCCTCTTGTAAGGGAATATCTTTGCTCTTACATCTTCTAGATTATGATCTGGCCTGAAATATAAAATTTCAAAAGAAATCGAAAAAAACATTCTCAGGAGATCTCCTCATATTTACGGAACGATGGAAGAAATACAAAGGCATAATAATAGACACAGAAAAAGCAGCAATGTTAATGCCAGCAAATGAAGAATCAAAACTAACCTAGATGAGTTAAATGGAGTAAGCTATCCATTTATTTTATCTAATGAGATAATTAGCTCTCTGTAGTCCGTACTCCGTATTTGTGTGTTCTCTCTTTTCCACTGCTTCAGAACTTCCAAGATCCACATAAAGGTGACTTTTTTATCAGGTAAGAAACAAATCACCTTGTACATTTGTCAAATCTCCCTCTCTATATCTCATAATCAATCTCTAATCATTACCTCTCTACTCTTAACTCACGGAATGTCCAAAATACACCAGTAAAGGAACTTTTCGTTATGATTTAAAGGTGTGAAGTAGTGAGTTACAGGTTTAACATCATTCATGGCACTACATAAGCACAAAACACAGCGTTATAGAGAGTAAGGAGATAGAAGAAAATGTGACCTCAATTTCTCTAAAGGGACACTGCCTAAGTTGATATTGCATATTGGACAGCATTCCAAATCTTCATCAGTGAGCTTCTTATAGATGCATTTCCTGCAAACTGGGTGGAGTTCCACAAAGAAAATTGTCAAAACAATACACATTCTTTTGAAATAACGAACAACATTTTCAAGAAAGTGATATCTAGGAAAACATTTTCCAAACTATTTTGTGCAACCAAACAGTGGACAATGGGAAAACATTCCGTCGTACCAAACACACCCTAAGTGCCGTTAAACAAAGAGAAGCATCCCTTCGTTTGGTTGTTCTAAAATGGGATTACGAAGTATAAATGATGCTGTTACGTTATCACAACAATGACATTGTGAAACACACACTTCCTATTTTAAGAGGAAAGAGAAGAAGTTAAGGAAAAACTAAGCCATTCAAAGCATGTTGCTTCCTATAGGATTATAAAGAAATTAAGATTAGAAATAATTGCATAAATACTGGAGATATTTTAAAAGAAATCCCATATTGCTTGAGCGCCAACAGATGTAATGGAGCAAAAAGCATATATCACTGGGATCACATTATTGGACACAAGGAAATATAATAGAGATAGAGGATAAGAATGGATCTTTCCATGTACAGAATTATATTGAAGCTGCAATTCTACATTATTAATCAAGGGTGCTCAGCACTAAGTATTCACAGTGGGCATAACATAAAGAAAAGAAAACTCTGCATGCATCCGCCAAACCGCTGTGCAATTTTGGCAAGAGGAAAATTCCGCAAAATCGACCAACGGATTTAAGCTATATATACTATATTGTAAAGATTATTTTACTCTATCATAACTTAACTTTTCTTAGGTAACCAACTCACGGGCACTATAGCTAATTATACTTAAGATTTAACTTATGTACACTGAAAATATAAAAGATTTTACACATCAGTGTTGGTTTATCGACCGTTACAAGTCACTAACAATTTTTGTAAGTTTTCAATCTATGCTTGCTTTAGAAGTCTACATCTGATTGGCTTTAAAGTGACCCGATACTGTAAATATTCTTTAAAAAAGTTAAACTCCATAATCTAGTATTGGCTTTTAAGCTAAAATACTTTTACACTACCGACATATATGACGTGGTTTTTATGACATGAGCTTGATCAAGCAGGTAGTCCGATCCCATTTATTTCATAAAGGAAATATATTGACCTTATATACCAACTACCCTCGAATCATTCAAATACCCAGCAAGCATGAAGGTGTACCTAGTTCATGTAAAGCAAAAGAATACTCGACTCCTCTTAACTTCTAAGCACATATGAAACACCCAAATGGTAGGAAGCTACTTCCTATGTTTCCTTTTATACGACACTATTTCCTTATAAGTATGTCAAAAAAAACAAGACATATTTTTATATTGAGAACAATATACTTTAAATTTCCGATTTTACCCTTAATGAAAAGCAAACAAAAGCATGACATGTGTTAGAGAGGTGTGCACAAATGTCCCACATTGGTAGTTGAAAAGAAATGGAAGCTACATATAAGTTGTAGGTATACTCTTAATGGTGTGAGGCATTCTGTAGAAAAGCATGTAGGCTTAGCCCAAATTGAACATTATCACATCATGTTAAGAGTATTTTTTGAGCTGATTTAGCCCAACAATATGCTTTAAGGCCACACGTTTCAAAAGTTCTTAAACTCCATGCCGAAGTGAATCTAGGCAATATAAACCAGAAGGTAAGCTTAGATAAAAGAAATTGATGTAGATGCAGCAAACCCAAATCATGAATAATAACTCCAATAGTAACAAAAAGAACTTCAAAGCAACTAAAAATTCAAGTGGCACAATTATCAACAAATCTAACCTCCTGTTTGGATGGTTTTTTCCCGTGGTTCATTATTGTATTGTTTTCATTGATACCATGTTTGTTTCCATTGTTCTTAAAATTATATTGCATGGTGTTGTAAACCCATTATAACTCCGTTGTTATATAACCATGTAAAAGCTCAAATTCACGGATTTGGTAGTTTTTGCATCTTTACGGAGCCTTGAAGCAATGCTAAAGTTGTCTTCGTATGACCTATAGCTCATGGGCTAGGGTAGGTTGCTTACATCACACGCATTGGGGTGCGGTCCTTCCCCGGTACCTGTGTGAATGTGAGATGCTTCGTGCATTAGGCTGACCTTTTACTCATAAGAATGTTATTAAACTGCAACAAACTATATGGTCTATCCAAATACCGTATTCATTAATACAATACAATACGATACTGTATATAATGAAACCATGGGTAACAACCATCCAAACAGGACATAATAGATGAATACAGATAGAGAGAGGGAACTCACATGTATGAAGACATTCAGAAATAGTAGTAGCATCTCTGAAGAGTCTGTGACAAAGTGGGCAAGTCAAGCATGCCACAATTGTATCTCTTCTCACCTTCACCGCTTGATTCGACATTTCTCTTCTTTAAATTACTTTTCAGCTCTGCAAATTGAAGTAAAGCTTTGTCAATTACAAGAACCTCTCAAACCCACGTGCTCAATCGGTGCATGCTCGAAATTAACACATTGGGACACATAAAATTTTACGTACATTCACATCTCTTAATCTGTATTCAATCTAATAAATGAATAACAAATCCGGAATTATCAAACATATAAAAGTTGGTCCTATTTGCTAGAATACTGATACAACAGAGATAAATTTTGAGATTTGAGTAAATGGGTGGATTTGATTTGGGAAAAGGAACGAGCGTGGGCGATGGATATGGGTAGCGGGGGTAGGGTGGATTTGTTTGGGCGGGGGGGAGGAGTTGATCTCCTCATCTGTGTGTATATATCTGCGTCGGGTTTTGGGTTTGGGAGTCGGAGATTCACAGGCAAAGTACAAAGATCTTGCCTGGGTACAAAAACCTACAATAAACTTTAGGGGCTGTTTGGTTGGCCTTTTAAAAGAGTTAATCCATGTATATAAATTTGAGAATTTTCATACAATATAGTTTAGAGCCTGATTATCATAGATAATCATAGGTTGCATAATTACTATTATGTAGTTATTGTTCAATTATTACCAACTTATATCACTTGTAGCAGAAAATAAGAATATTTAAACTTTGAACACCTTTTGTTAGTGGGTTATGGCAAGGGTGTTCGAAGTTTATTTTTTAACAACAATAAGAAGTACGTAATATATTACCTTATACACAGTATAATTTTTCGGCAAAGAGTGTTCAATTAGCCACCCTTGGCCACACATACAAATAAATAAAATGCTCTTGTCGAGAGTCAAACTGAAGACCTCCACTGAATACCTCCGCTTACTAAGCGACTGCTCCAACCAACTAGGCTATTAGAGCTTGTTGTTCTCTTATTTCAGTACAAAATAATTGTTCTCTTATTTCAGGGCTACATGTGAATTTTCTATAAAATGAAAATATAGATACAAATGATAATTTTTTAAAAGTATAGCTACGAATGGTGACTATAGTATATATATTTGCTATGTCGCGAATTTTTTCCTATAAAGCTATTTTTCAAATGATTATTTAACTATTCGAGTTTACTTAGTAAAGCTACTTTTTTCTCGTAACAGAAAAGTCACTTAACTATGACTATAATGCTCAAACGATCACTCAACAGAATTGTCAAACCTTTAGGGGTCGTTTGGTAGGGTGTATAAGAATAGTACGGAATAAGGTGTATTAGTAATGCATGTATTGGTAATGCATGGGTTAGTAATGCAAGCATTAGTTATGTAGATATTATTTCTTTATTTACTATTGTAACGATCCGACCGATCATTTTGAGAATTTAAGCTGCTTTTGGTGACATAAGGCCTTGAGCAACTTTACATTTTTGTATATCGACCTACGTGCATGGTTGGATTCAATTACCGGATGATTCGGAGTCGAATTGGAAGAAAGATTCTAGTTTTGAAAGCTTAAGCAGTGAGAATTTGACCGAAATTTGACTTTTTATGTAAACGACTCCGGAATGAGTTATGGACGATGTTAGCAACTTCGTATGCTCATGGGCCTCAAAATACTCGTATTGCACAGTTTCCACAGCCACATCAGCAGAGAGGTTGCTTTGAGTGTGGAGATATTAGCCACATGGTAAGAGATTGTCCCAGGCTTCGGACAGATATCTCAAGGCAGGGTATTCAGGCGAGTAGAGGGCGCCCAAGAAGGGGAGGTCCGTCCCATTGATGTGTTTCATTTAGTAGGCTGGAGGCCGTTGTGCCAGATGTTATCATACATGTATGTTTTGATCTGTTACAAAGGGGCACCATATTATTTCATTATAGTTCTGTTGGTCGGGACAAGTTCCCTTAATTGTTGCTTCATTTATGAGTGACTTTCATGCTTTGCACTCTATTTTCGTGTTTGCTCCTGTAGGGAGATTCTAAGAGTGGTAGCCCGTGTCTATCATTGTTTTATTCATCATTGAGAGTGGTGAGACTAGAAGTGAGTTCTTGTTGTTCATCATGGTAGGTTTGATGTGATTTTCCTGAGTATTTTGGTTACGAGTTGTGATTTGATACTCTACCGGAGTGAGAGTTCAGCGAGTGTTGTGATTTATTGGCAGAGCTGAGTTAGTGGAAGATTTCAATTAGTATGATATATATTCGATATGTGATTTAGAGTTGAGGGTGAGACCCTCATGATCTCTTGTGATTCGATATGTTTGAACCGGACTGAGTACCGCGGTGGAAATTATATCAGGATGGGACCATTGTGATTTGTTCATATGCTTTAATTCTTTCCTTCTTATATTGGTTTTGTAGGTAAGTATTGATAGAGAGTTGTGCTTGTCGGTCTTGCTTGGTAGTTCCCTTATGTGTTTCTCTTCTCATATTCAGTCATTTTCGTTCTGTGCTTCTTGAGTTTTAGCTTGCGGGGTATGTGCCCGGTGGTGTTAGTTGTGGCTTGGTGATTCAGGTGTCAAATTATGAGGTCTTTGTTTTTCTTGCATTATTATCAGTGTTATGGAGGTTTGAAACAGAGTTCTATCAGATATGAGGCTAATTACCGGTGCTAGGATGATTTCGGGCAGCTCTCATGATTAGAAATGTTATTAAGGGCCTATGTGTGGTGTGTTATGTTGTGTGGTCGTACCTTGTGGGTGCAGACATGAGTTGATGCAGTCGGTTGAGACTGATACCGGATATGGATTTAGAATCGGGTCTTTTTGTAAATGAATAGAAGGTGAGAATTTGGGGTATGAGGCTTATCAGTGTTGGTAGAAAGGCCAAATTGCAGTTGATACGGTGTCGTCAGGCTTATGTAGATTGGGGTGACGTGGGATCACCCGCGGGTGTATGTTGGAAGTGTGCATTCAATGATTTGATGAGTTCGAGGCGAATCTTGGCACGTTCGAGGGTGAACGTTTGTTTAAGAGGGGGAGAATGTAACGACCCGATCGGTCGTTTTGAGAATTTAAGCTCTGTTTGGTGGCATAAGGCCTTGAGTAGCTTCACATTTTTGTATATCGACCTGCGTGCATGGTTGGATTCAGTTACCAGGTGATTCAAAGTCGAATTGGAAGAAGGATTCTAGTTTTGGAAGCTTAAGCGGTGAGAATTTGACCGATATTTGACTTTTTGTGTAAACGGCTCCGGAATGAGTTAGGGATGATGTCAACAGCTTTGTATGGTATTTTGGGCTTAGGAGCGTGTCCAGAATGTGTTTTGGAGGTCCGTAATAGATTTAGGCTTGAATTGACGAAAGTTGAATTTTTGGCGACTTCGGTCAGTAGTGAAAATTTTGATATCGAGCCCGAAATGGAATTCCGGAAGTGGTTATAGGTTCATAGTATCATTTGCGACCTGTGTCTGAAATTTGAAGTCATTCGGACTAGGTTTTATATGTTTCGACGTCGTTTGTAGAATTTGGAAAATTCAAAGTTCCTTAGACTTGATTTCGTGCTCAATTCATGTTTTTGATGTTGTTCGAGGTGGTTTGAAGACTCGACTAAGTTTGTATGGAGTTATAGGATTGGTTGGTATGTTTGGTCGAGGTTCCGAGGGCTCCGGGTGCGTTTCGTACGAGTTTCAGATGGTTTTCCATAGGTTTAAGAGGTTTGAGTTCTGGTGTAATCGCACCTACGGACCTTGGTCGCAGGTGCGAGGGATGAGGCGCAGGTGCGAGAAAAGCTTGACTAGCCAGTCTCCGCAGATGCGGAGAATTGGAGCGCACGTGCGGCATCGTAGGAGCAGATCCTTGGGCATAGAGTTGGAGGGGAGCGCAGGTGCGGTTGGTCATGCACACCTGCGGGTGCACAAAAACGACTAATTTTGTCACAGGTGCGGAAGTCCTGGCAGATTCATATAACTCGAGGGTTGGCCATTTTTCTTCATATTTTGAGTTTTGGACTCCGGATTTAGGAGCGACTTTTGAAGGTTTTCAAGCTAATCAATTGGGTAAGTGCTCTTCACCTAGTATTTAATGTATTCTATGATTTTACCTTCATTTCTATCATTAAATTTGTGTTTTGGTTGGGGAAAGTGTTGGTTTTGAAGAAAATTTCTAAAATGAAAAATCATGATTTGAGGGACGAAATGGTATCGGAATTTGGTAATTTTTGTATGGTTGAACTCATATTGGAATGGGTGTTCCCGATTTCTTAAAATTTGTCGGGTTCTGAGATGCGGGCCGAAGGGTCGGATTTTGGGTTGACTTTTGGATTTTTATTAAAGATTTAGACTTTATGATCCGGAATAGTTTATTGTGAGTTTTATTTGTGCATTGAAGTTATTTTGGTTAGATTTGAGCTGTCCGGAGGTCTTTCCACCCGAGGAGTTCATTTTAGAGTACCTGGTCGTTGTCATTGAGGTAAGTATCTTGCCTAACCTTGTGTGGGGGAACTAGCCCTTAGGATTTGAGTTTTCTATGTTGATTGTAGTCCGTGTATGTGAGGTGACGAGTGCATGCTCGGGCTTATTTGTGGGAAGTTGGCCTTAGGGTTCTTAGGTCCTTATATTTACCGTGTATGAAGTTATTCTTAATACGTTGGGTTCCTACTTGCTAGTTTCACTTCTACATGCTTTACTTAAAGATAATTGCTCTAGGATTCCCTCTTACTGTCTAATTAAAGCTTATTTGACTTAACTGCAGATTTTACCCCTTCTATCGTCATGGTATATTTTTCATAAAACTGCCCATCTTTAATCGAAATTTCTATTATCTCATCATATAATTGTTTAACTTTAATTGGAGTTAAGATTATTTTCTATTGCTTATCCTTAATCGAATTGTTGAAATCTTTCGTAATTGCCAACCTCAAAAGGAGTTTAGATAACCTTTACCTTAGATGACTTGCCTTTATTTGGGACTATTTGACTCGCGTTGGCTTCTTATTGTTGACTTGAATATTGTGGAATTGTTGCTACATTATTTGCTTTACTCTTGTTAAGTTGTTCTCTTTATGCCTAGCATTCTTTACTGTGGCTATTCTTTGTGAATGAGTTCTACCATTTTCTTTGTGATTTAAAGTCCCTGAATTGTTTTACTCGATGTACTTTGTTACTGTCATTGTTGCTTTTGTACTTGTTGTGGTGATGTACGAGTTTTCTGTCGTGCTATAACTGTTATCTATGTCGTCTGTGCTGCATATTTACTTTGGGACTACAGACGTATTCCGGGAGATCTCCCTGTACTGTATATTTATTTTGGGACTACGGATGTATTCCGAGAGATTCCCTTGTACTACATAGTTATTTTGGGATTACGAACGTATTCCAGGAGATCCCCCTGTACTGCATATTTATTTTGGGACTACGGAAGTATTCCAGGAGATCCCCCAGCACTGCATATTTATTTTAGGACTATAGACGTATTCTAAGAGATCCCCCTGTACTGCATAATAAATTCGGGACTGCGGGACAAAATTCCGAAAGATTCCCTCGTTGATATATCTGTGTTCGAAGCTGTTAACCTTCTATGCTTAGGTGTTATATGGTGACCTTTACTCGAAGGATATTTACTTGAAAAGTATATTTGAAAAGCATTTATATTGAAGAAACTATGTTTGAAATACACTTATTTGAAAAGTATATTTGAAAAGCATTTATCTTGAAAAAACTATGTTCGAAAGACATTTAATTGGAAAGTTTATATTTGAAAAGTAATTATCTTGAAAGAACTATGCTTGAAGGATATTTATTTGAAAAGTTAATATTTGAAAGAAGTATATTTCAAAAGAATTTTCTATTGGAAAGGATTATATTCTAAAGATTCAATATAGAAACTTACGGGTGAAAGTTTACACTTGAAGGATTTGACTAATTTATTGGGGTTGTTGGCTAAGGCCTGATGTGGAAATTATTGCAGTGCTGAGTTACTACTTGCCCTTATGTAACGACCCGGTCGGTCGTTTTGAGAGTTAGCGCCCGATCCCCTAATAACTGTTTTCCTCACGTTTATATCTGCTTATGGGACTTGTAGGATTGATTAGTTGTGAATTTCGAAGAGTTTTTGGACACATAGTCCCTATATGTGAGTTTAAGCTTTAGAAATCAGACTGTAGTGGGAACTGTGTCGAGATGGATCCTGAAGGGAATTTCATCGACTCTGTTAGCTCCGTTGGGTGATTTCAGGGTTAGGAGCATGTCCGAATTGTGTTTTCAAGGCCTGTAGTAGATTTAGGCTTGAATTGGCGAAAGTCAGAATTTTGGTGATTTTGGCCGATAGGTGAAATTTTGGTATTTGGCTCGAAATGGAATTCCGGGAGTGGCTTTAGGTCCGTAGTGTCATTTATGACCTGTGTGTAAAATTTGAAGTCCTTTGGACTAGTTTTGACGTGTTTCGGCATCGGTTGTGAATTTTGGAAATTTCATAAGTTCTTAGGCTTGAATCCATGCATAATTGGTGATTTTGATGTTATGTGATGTGTTTTGAAGGCTCTACTAAGTTTGGATAAGGTATTAGGACTGGTTTATAAGTTTGGTTGAGGTCCCGGGGGCCTCGAGGATGTTTCGGATACTCAACGGGATGATTTTGGACTTAGAAAACCAGATGAAGCATTGTTGGTTCTGGTGTTTCGCACCTGCGGATGGGGAGCCGCAAGAGCAGACACGCAGATGCGGTTTTGGTCAAGGGCAGCCAGGCTTGCAGGTGCGGACGGGGTTCCGCAGGTGCGGAGCTGCAGATGCGGCCCAGTGATCGCAGGTGCGGCTCCACTGCATTTAGTGAGTTTTCGCACCTGCGATGTATTTTCTGCAGGTGCGGTCCAATGAGTCGCAGGTGCGAAATTGCGCAAGTCGAACCTTGGTTTTTGGAGTTCGAAAGAGAAGGGGAAGAAGCGGGGTAGAGGAATTGGTCAACTCATCAGGCTCATGACCTGAAGATTGTTGGGTTGTTTATACAAAATTCGAAGGTTTGAAATTCATATTTTCTAAAACGATTTGGAGCTCGGGATTTGATGATTTTGAGTGGGTTTTAAGGAGAAGATTCATAGGTAATGATTCCTAACCTTATTTCACTTGTATATCATTAATCCATAGCAATTTCTTCGATCTAATCAATGAATTTGGGTGAAAAATCATGAAAATGGGAGGAAGGTTCCCCAAATAGAAATCTGAGAATTTAATGAGATTTTGACGTCGGTTTTCGATGATTCTTGTTTGAGTGAGTTCGTGAGTGAATGGGTGTTCTAAATTTGTAACTTTAACTCGATTCCGAGACGTGGACCCGGAGGACTTTTTGGGAAATTTTTCCTAATTTCACGTATTAGCCTTGAACTAATTTGCTAGATCGATTTCTTATAATGATATTTACATTATGCAATTGAATTGAATAGATTCAGGCCATTCGAAGTCGGGTACTCGTGGCAAGAGCATGGTTTTGAGTTGAGTAGAGTAGTCGAGTTAAGTGGCTTACCTAACTCTGTGTTGGGGACTTCCCCTTAGGTTGTTTTGATACTATTTGTTGTATGGGCGCCGTGTACGTGAGGTGACGAGTACGTTCAAGGGACATTGTTTCTAAAATTCCATTTTCCTTCCATGCCATAAATCATTTCACTCTGATTTCACTGTTTAATGCGCTAATTGTGTAGTTTAGATTAGGAAGGAGCATGTCTACCTGTTTTACCTGAATTCCCTATTTGATACTATGTGCACCATGTTTAGTTAGTCCTATCCTTGTCTTACTTGTGACTTTTCTCCTGAACTATTTTAAATAAATCTTATCGAGAATTCATTTGCATTGCATATTTTAATTGGGACTACGGACGTATTCCGGGAGCTTTCCCCCTGTATTGCATATTTAAATTGGGACTACAGACGTATTCCAGGAGCTTTCCCCCTGTATTGCATATTTAAATTGGGACTATAGACGTATTCCGAGAGCTTCACCCCTTGTACTGCATCTTTACATTTGGAACTACGGGACGTATCCCGGAAGATTTCACTGCGTGATACGTTGTGCTGAGCCAAGGGCTCCCTGTTGCTGTTTTATTTTCGGATTATTCATTTTTACTGCTCACCTGTACTATTTTAAACTGTTTTACTTATAAAAAAATCCAGTAGAGCCTTAACCTGACCTCGTCACTACTTGACTGGGGTTAGGATTGATACTTACTGGGTACCAATTGTGGAGTATTCATTCCCTTTCCTGCACATGTTTTTCGTGTGCAGATCCAGGTACGAGATATCAGCCTCGTGGTTAGTCGCTGCTGCTGATTCCAGGAGACTGCAAGGTATTTCTGCCGCGTCCGTAGATACCTCTGAGTCTCCTTCTATTCTATCTTGTAGAGACGTTTTATGTACTTTTCCAGTTTTTGTTAGAGCTACAGTAGTGTTAGAAGCTTGTGATGTCTGTGATATTCCGGGTTTTGGGAAGTTATGTTTTGTATGAGCCGAGCGGCCAGTACGTTACTTTATGTCATTGCCCTTATCCCCTTTATTGCTTGCGTTTTATTTTGATTTTTCCCCGTCATAGTAGGTTACCTAATCATAGAGACTAGGTGCCGTCACGACACTTTCGGAGGGTAAATCGGTTCGTGACAAGTTGGTATCAGAGCATCTAGGTTCATAGGAGTCACAAGCCGGTTTATTAGGGTCTATGTATTCATATGTGTCCTCTTATTTTGCCCCACATTTGGGGATATCTTGGGATTCTTTGAGTTCCTCTGTTTATGTATCTACTCTCGTGGGAGACTCTCTAGTTTTGAACCGCGTATATCAGTCGTGTTTTATTACTCTTGGTGGTTTTGAGACCAGGGCTGCTTTGTTATTACTCAGCATGGTAGACTTCGATGTTATCTTGGGCATGGACTGGTTGGCGCCCCATTATGCTATTCTTGATTGTCGCTAAGACCGTGACGCTGGCTATGCCAGGCTTGCCGAGATTAGAGTGGAGGGGTACCTTAGAGTATACTTCCCGCAGGGTCATTTCATTTCTTAAGGCTCAGCGGATGGTTGAGAAGGGGTGTGATGCGTATTTAGCTTACGTGAGAGATGTCAGTGTTGATACCCCTCCAGTTGAGTCAGTCCCAGTAGTGAGGGACTTTCTTGATGTATTTCCAGTTGATCTTCTAGGTATGCCGTCCGACAGAGATATTGATTTCGGCATTGATTTGTTGCCGGGAACTCAGCCCATTTTTATTCCTCATTACGTATGGCTCCTCCGGAGTTTAAGGAGTTGAAGGAGCAGTTACAGGAGTTGCTTGATAAGGGCTTCATCATACCTAGTGTATCACCTTGGGGTGCTCCAGTGCTATTAGTGAAGAAAAATGATGGCTCTATGAGCATGTGTATTGATTATCGGCAGCTGAACAAGGTCACAATGAAGAACCGGTATCCTTTGCCTCGTATTGATGATTTATTTGACCATCTACAGGGTTCCAGAGTATTCTCCAAGATTGACTTGCGATCTGGCCATCATCAGCTGAAGATTTCGGGAGTCGGACATCCCCAAGACTGCCTTCAGGACAAAATATGGTCACTATGAGTTTCTTGTCATGTCATTTGGGCTGACCAATGCCCCAACAACTTTTATGCATTTGATGCACAGTGTGTTCCAGCCTTACCTTGATTCCTTCGTCATTGTGTTTATTGACGACATTCTGGTGTATTCCCGATCACGGGAAGATCATGAGCAACACTTGAGGACGGTGCTTCAGACTTTGAGGGAGAAGAGATTGTATGCGAAATTCTCTAAGTGTGAGTTCTGGCTTGATTCAGTGGCATTCTTGAGCCACATAATGTCTTGTGATGGGATCAAGGTAGATCCGAAGAAGGTGGAGGCGGTGCGGAGTTGGCCTAGACCGTCAGCAGCTACAGAGATTTACAATTTTCTTGGTTTGGCAGGGTACTACCGTCGCTTTGTAGGGGGGTTTTCATCTATTGCAGCACCTATGACTAGACTGACCCAGAAGGGTGCTCCGTTTAGGTGGACCGAGGAGTGTGAGGAGAGCTTTCAGAAACTCAAGACAACTTTGACTTCGGCCCCAGTATTAGTGTTGCCTACAGGTTCGGGTTCCTACACTATATATTGCGATGCCTCGAGGATTGGCCTTGGAGCAGTATTGATGCAGGATGGTAGGGTGATTGCCTACACGTACAAGCAGTTGAAGGTGCATGAGAAGAATTATCTAGTCCATGACCTCGAGTTGGTAGCTATTATTCACGCCCTCAAGATCTGGCGTCATTATTTGTACGGTGTTCCATGTGAGATTTTTACGGATCATCGGAGTTTGCAGCACCTGTTCAGGAAGAAGGACCTCAATTTGCGCCAGCGGAGATGGTTGGAGTTACTAAACAACTATGACATCACTATATTATACCACCCGGGGAAGGCCAATGTGGTGGCCGACGCCTTGAGTCGCCGGGCAGAGAGTATGGGGAGTTTGGCATATCTTCCGGCAGTTGAGAGGGCCTTAGCCTTAGATGTTCAGTCCTTAGCTAGTTAGTTAGTGAGATTGAATCTTTCAGAGCCTTGTCGAGTTTTAGCTTGTGTGCTGGCTCGGTATTCTCTTTATGACCGCATTCGAGAGCGCCAGTATGATGATCCCCACCTTTTGGTTCTTCCGGACAGGGTTCGGCGAGGGGATGCCAGGGATGTGACTATAGGAGATGACGGTGTGATGAGGATGCATGTATGGATCTGTGTGCCCAATGTGGATGGGCTTCGGGAGTTGATTCTTAAGGAGGCCCATAGATTGCAGTATTCCATACATCCGGGTACCAAAAGATGTACCGGGATCTGAGACAACACAATTGGTGGAGAAGGATGAAAAAGGATATAGTGGAGTTTGTGGACAAGTGCCTCAACTATCAGCAAGTCAAATATGAGCACTAGAGGCAAGGAGGGTTGCTTCAGCAGATTGAGCTTCCAGAGTGGAAGTGGGAGCAGATCACCATGGAATTTGTGGTTGGACTTCCTCGGACTTTGAAAACGTTTGATGCTATTTTGGTGATTGTGGATTGGCTGACCAAGTCAGCCCATTTCATTCCAGTGTTGACTAAATACTCCCCCGAGAGGTTGGCGGAGATTTATATATTAGGGAGATTGTTCGCCTCCATGGTATTCCAATATCTATCATTTCAGACATAGGTACACAGTTCACTTCACAGTTCTGGAGAGCCGTTCAGCAGGAGCTAGGCACCAGGGTAGAGTTGAGTACAACCTTTCACCCTCAGACGGACAGGCAGTCCGAGCACACGATTCAGATTCTTGAGGACATGCTCTGTGCCTGTGTGATGGATGTTGGAGGGTCATGGTACCGATACTTTCCACTTGTAGAGTTTGCTTATAATAACAGCTACCAGTCCAGCATTCAAATGGCACCGTATGAGGCTTTGTATGGTAGACGGTGCCGGTCTCCAGTGGGATGGTTTGAGCCGGGCGAGGCCTGATTGTTGGGTACAGATTTGGTCCAGGATGCTCTGGACAAGGTGAAGGTGATTTAGGAGAGACTTCGCACAGCTCAGTCCAGGCAGGAGATTTATGTGGACCGGAAGGTTCGTGATTTGGCATTTATGGCTGGTAATCGGATTTTGCTTCGGGTATCGCTTATGAAGGGCATCATGAGGTTCGGGAAGAAGGGTAAGCTAAGTCCGAGATTCATTGTTCCTTTTGAGGTATTGCGGCGGGTTGGGGAAATTGCTTATGAGCTAGCCTTGCCTCCCAACCTAGCAGGAGTTCATCCGATATTCCACGTGTCTATGCTCCGGAAGTATCACGGTGACCCGACTCATATTTTGGATTTCAGTTTAGTCCAGTTGGACAAGGATTTATCATATGTTGAGGAGCCAGTCGCCATATTGGATAGACAGATCAGAAAGCTCAGGTCGAAGAATATTGCATCAGTCAAGGTTCAGTGGAGGGGTCAGCCGGTAGAGGAGGCGACTTGGGAGACCGAGCAGGATATGCGCAGTCAGTACCCCCATCTTTTCACAGCTTCAGGTATGTCTCTATACTCTTTTTGAGAGTTAGGGCCCCGATCCCCTAATACTGTTTTCCCCACGTTTATATCTGCTTATGGGACTTGTAGGAATGATTAGTTGTGAATTTCGGAGAGTTTTTGGACACATAGTCCCTATATGTGAGTTTAAGTTTTAGAATCAGACCGTAGTGGGAACTTTGTGGAGACGGATCCGGAAGGGAATTCCGTCGACTCTGCTAGCTCTGTTGGGTGATTTCGGGGTTAGGAGCGTGTTCGAATTGTGTTTTCAAGGCCTGTAGTAGATTTAGGCTTGAATTGGCGAAAATCAGAATTTTGACGATTTTGGCCGATAGGTGAAATTTTGGTATCGGGCTCGGAATGGAATTTCGGGAGTGGATATAGGTCCGTAGTGTCATTTATGACCTGTGTGTAAAATTTGAAGTCTTTCAGACTAATTTTGGGGTGTTTCGACATCGGTTGTGGATTTTGGAAATTTCATAAGTTCTTAGGCTTGATCCATGCGTAATTGGCGATTTTGATGTTATGTGATGTGTTTTGAAAGCTCGACTAAGTTTGTATAAGGTATTAGGATTGGTTGGTAAGTTTGGTTGAGGTCCCGGAGGCCTCGGGGATGCTTCGGATACTCAACGGGATGATTTTGGACTTAGAAAACCGGATGAAGCATTGCTGGTTCTGGTGTTTCTCACCTGCGGATGGGGATCCAGTAGAGCCTTAAAAAAAATCCAGTAGATCCTTAACATGACCTCGTCACTATTTGACTGGGGTTAGGCTTGGCACTTACTGGGTACCAATTATGGTGTACTCATACCCTTTCCTGCACATATTTTTTGTGTGCAGATCGAGGTACGAGCTATCAGCCTCGTGGTTAGTCGCTGCTGCTGATTCCAGGAGACTGCAAGGTATTTCTTCCGCGTCTGCAGAACCCTCCAAGTCTCCTTCTATTATATCTTGTAGAGACATTCTTATGTACTTTTCCAGATTTTATTAGAGCTATAGTAGTGCTAGAAGCTTGTGACTGTCCGTGATATTCCGGGTTTTGAGAAGTTATGTTTTGTATGAGCCGAGCGGCCAGTACGTTACTTATGTCATTGCCCTTATCCCCTTTATTGCTTGCGTTTTATTTCGATTTTCCCCCGTCATAGTAGGTTTACCTAGTCTTAGAGACTAGGTGCCGTCATGACACCTTCGGAGGGTAAATCGGGCCGTGACACCTTACTGTATTGTGATTTTGGATTTGGGTTGTGTTCCCGTCCATCCTTCTGTGTCTTATTATGGTGCTCCACTATTACTTGCTGTTTTTCCTTCCTTATTGTAGTTGCTATGTTGTTAGCCATATTATGTAGTCATTAGATAGATGTCATGTTTTGTCATTCCTATACTTATGCTTGTTCAGTTTATTAGACCAGTGGGTGTCTTGACTAGTCCTCGTCACTACTTCACCGAGGTTAGTCTTGATACTTACTGGGCACTGCTGTGGTGTGCTCATACTACACTTTTGTATATTTTTGTGCAGATCCAAGTATTGATCGTTAGTAGCTGTGCGGATCCTTGTTGAGAAGACTCAAGGTAAACCTATTGCTGCGTTCGCATGCTTCGGAATCACCTTCTTACTTTATATTCAAACTGTTTTCACTCATTCCCAAACAGTTGTATTTAGAAGTTGTAGCGACTCTTTAGAGCTTATGACTTGTACTACCGGTTTTGAAAAATTATAAATTTTGTAAAGATTTCTATATCGAGACTGTTAGATTTCCTTTATTATTGTTGCTATTTAGTAAATGATAGGCTTACCTAGTCCTTAATACTATGTGCCATCACGATACCCAACGAAGGAGAAATTGGGTCGTGGCAACTGTTTGGTGTGATGTATTAAAATTATACTGCATCGCATAATTTTTTAAAAAAAATAGTTATTTACAAAAATGCCCTCCATATTCTCTAGCTTTAAGGGGCTTTAAGGATATTTTTTTCTTTAACCATACTAATACATGCATTAATAGCTTTGGTATTACTAATGCTATGGTTTTCTATGCATTACTTATACATAGGATAATACCAAGTATGGTGTATAACTAATGCACACAAGTTGAAAAAATGTACCAAACAAGGTATTAGTAATGCCTAGGAGTAATGCTTGCATTATTTTTTCTAATACCTCCTACCAAACGACCCCTTAATGTCCAATATCTATTTTACCCTTAAATTTATCAACCTTTGCCTTTTTAAATTTTTGTTATTATCCATTTCATCTGTTCACTTTTACTTGTCCACAGTGAACTTTGCATGCCCCATAAGAAATAATAGATGAAGTGCATATTTACCTAGCACCCATAAAAGTGATAGTATTTTGTAAAATAAGTAATTTAATAAGGGTAAAAGGGAAAAAATATGGTCTTCTCTTGATTTGGTAAAATTGACAAGTAAAAGTAAAAAAATATTTTTAGTGTAGTGAGCAAATAAAAATAAACGGAGGGTGTATTTTCCCTCTTTTAATCTATTATAAATTTATCTGTAAAATAAATAGTCTTATTTATAAAGTAAACATTAAAAATAGTTTTCAAGTTAAATCCGGGTTGTAATAGAGTCGGGGGGAATTATTAGTTAATGGCTCGGATGTATGAACAAATGAGAAGTCATGCGGCCCAATAATAAGTTGTCAACGCATTAAATGAGTCACATATATTCCTCAGTAAGCCATCGGGGAATTTTTTAGCCCAAATATACGAAAAAAGTGGACATATGATAAATTTAAACCACTTACTAAATGCTATGTGTGTACGCAATTTCCGAATGAGAGAACAAAGGGAAAGAACGGCTCGACATGGTTATAATCGGGGCTGGGAACCCCTCTTATCGAGACCCAGGACAAATGTACGATATATCTGAGATCGAACACGGCAACACGACGTACCCTGAACCAAGTATGGCTTCTGGACCTCGGGAGAAGCTGTGAAACGGTTATGCATGACAGATAAGGGGTCGTAATAGTCACCATCAACCGGATTTCACGGTGCAAACCCCGTTCAGTATCAATTATACATCAATAATTACGGGAAAAATCAGATTTTTATCCTTTTTAGACATGTACTAGGACTGACATTCTCGTACTATATAAAGGAAAAGTTTTTCTTATGTGAGACACATTGTATCACACATTAAAGGAAAAAAAGTTTACTTTTGTCCTCTAGCTATTGTTCAAGGCTTTACTCATTTTATTCCTTTCTTCATTCGCGACAAAGCTTGTATCGAGGGCCCAATCGGGGACGGGTTCCATTATTCAATCTTAGATCAAACTTGGTTATTTTGTCTTCAATTTATTTATATGTTATTCTTAATTATTCGTATTGGATTTAACGTTGTATCCTTTAAACCACGTACAAATTTAATTGTTACTCATTTTTGGGGTAAACGATTTGACGCCCACCGTTGGGCTAAGGATAATAGGGGTGATTTGATAAGAATCTCCATAACACACACTCACTACTAAAAGCAGCAAACTTGTGACTGAATAATTCTGACCTATTTAATTCAGTCGCATTTTTGACTAATTCGGTCGAAAATTTAATTAAAAATATGTGTTTTTTTTTAATTTTTGGCTCAAAATTGCGACTGATTCAGTCGCTCAATTACACAAAAAATACCGTGAAAATATTTTTTATGGTTTGCAACGGAATCAGTCGCAAAAAAAATAAATTGAATATTTCGACCGACCGAAATCTGTAATAAAAATGAGGTATGACTGGTCAACGGGATTTGCGGCCGAATTTGTCGCAATTTGAAAATTCAAATTTCAAATTTGCGACGATTTAGTCGCAAATCATTTTTTGTAATACAACCCTAACTTATTTTTTTTCTTTCTTCTTTCTTCTCTAGCTTTTTTCCCTCTCCTCTCCTGCCCCCACCCGCTCTATTTCTTGATTTTCTCCTCTAATCTAATCATATAAGGTATGATTTCCCTCAATCTCACTCTCTCTCTCTCTCTCTCTCTCCCTCACCCGCTCCATTTCCCCGTCCAGGACCCCTCCCCCCCCCCCAATTTTTTACTCCAAGCTGTTTAACTCATTTTTGGTACAGGAATCCGACGGCTCATCTCCCCTCCGGTGGTGGTTCGACAGCAGATTCATTGGTTGTTTTCTAGGGTTTTTTTTTGCATTAGTTTAGCAAAATAGTATGTATAAATTAAATTTGCAATACAGTATAGATAAATTAGCAATAATTTTTGCAATATAATATGTATATAGTGACTTGTTAAAAATTTACTTGTTTAGATTAATTAGCTATTTTTTTCTTTTTAGTTAGATATTCTTGTGAAAAAGGCTAGTATACTTGTATGTATCCAATAGTAAATCAAGAAAAAAATTTAGATTAATTTGGGTATGTTCTATAAGTATGGAATTCTTGTTTATATAAAAAATAACTAAAGAAACAACTTAAGTTCTAACACTTCGTATAATTTATGTTATAATAGTTAGAGTTGAACACTATTTTAAAGAGATAGAATTTTTATACATTCATGTTATGTTAGTTAAGAAACAACTTAAGTGCTAATACTTCTCTATTTCGGATTTTATTTGAAAATTCTCCATGCCCTATCTATGTGTTAATTATATTATTTATTATTCAAACGAAATGAAGAAAATGCAATCAATTAAGTATTAGAGTGCTATCATATGCTAATTTGAAATAAATTAGATTAATTTTTATGTTTTAGGACTTTTTTGTCTTAAAATTGTTTAATGTACATATTAATAATGAAACCACCCAAGTATTATCGTAAAATATATAATTAAACTATTTAGAAAACCTTTGAGAGAATATAACTTAGTAAGTTGTAACGACCCGACTGGTCGTTTTGCTTTCTAGATCCCCGTTCCTTAAATAAGACTCCCCATATGTGCTATTACTATTTTATAACTTGCGGGAATGGTTAGTTCTGGAATTGGAAGGGTTCAGGTTGAAATCAGAACACTTGGTTCCTTAAGGCTGGTTAAAAACCGTAAGTTTGACTTGAGTCAACATTTTGAGTAAACGATCTCAGAATGGGGATTTGCCGATTTCAATAGGTTCGTATGATGATTTTGGAGTTGGGCGTATATTCTGATATGGTTTTAGATGATCCGAGAGCGTTTCAGCGCTTAATATTGATAGGACACAAGGAAGATTTTAAAGTTCTTTAAATTTGATTCGGAGTATGTTGTTGGTGTTATCGAGGTCCGTTTGGGATTCTGATCTTAGGAATAGCTCCGTATGATGATTTAAGACTTGCATGAAAAATTGGTGTCATTTCGAGTAGTTTAAGATTCGGCGCGTTCGGAGTAAGTTGGAAGGATTTGAAATTCATAAGTTGATTATATTGGTTTTGGGTTGCGATTCTTAGTTTTAATATTGTTTTCCGCATTTCGAGGGTGTGACCGAGTCCGTATTATGATTTCAAACTTGTTGGTATCTTTGGCTGTGGCCTCGTGGGCCCCGGATGCCATTCAGACGATGCGCGGAGGTCGTTTAGCCTTGGGTGAATAGCTGAACCATCCAGCTTCTGGTGCAATCGCACCTGCAGGGAGCCAACAGCAGGTGCGAGCTCGCAGAAGCGGCCCAGCATGGGCATCCCAGAAACTGCAGATGCGGGACATAGCGTGCACTTGCGAATGCCTAGGTGTGATGGAAGCAACTGCAGAAGCGACCGAAGACGTAGGTGCGACACTCGTGTCGCAGAAGCGATCCCGCAGAAGCAAGCCAGTGGTCCGCTGATGCAGAAGTAGGCCAACTGGGGAAGGGTCGCATGCCCGCATCTGTGATTACTTTTTCGCAGATGCAGAGTCACAAAAGCGGTTGCCCCTTCGCAGAAGCAAAAATCGATGAAGGCAGAATGGTTCATTTAATGCAGGACTTAGGCTATTTTGGCTCATTTCCTTTCACCTCTTGGGCGATTTTGCAGCTCTTGGAAGAGGGTTTTCACCTAACACTTTGAGGTAAGTAATTAGGGATGGCAACTGGGGCAGGGGGGAGGGGGCAGGGCGGGACATGGAAAACTCCAAATGGGGCAGGGCAGGGCAGGGTGGGGCAGGGCAGGGTAGGGCAGGGCTAATATTTTTTAAAAACTAGTGGGTTAGGGCAGGGCAAGGGAAACTTTACTTTGGAAAATATGTGAAATATGTGAGAGCCTTCTTCTGTCACATAGAGAAGATGCCACAGTCCTCTTTATTTTGTTCGCTTTGTCCAATTTTTTGAAGAACTGTTTTGTTTACAGAAAACTTGTGAAGCAATTGCTAGGAATCTTTTGTAGAAGATTGAGATTCTCCACCAAAACTAGGAATTTTAGGTATCGTATTGGCAATAATTTTATTTGTGTTTTGTAAAAAAACTAGTACAATTTTTGATGATTTTTTTTGAGTAAATTGTTGAGTTAAAATTGCGAAAGAATTAAACCCTCAGCTAATTATGTGACCAAAAAAAACTCAGCTATTTAACTATTTAAAAGAGAAAATATTAAAGAAGTCAATTGTTTCAAGCATGCATCGCGTATAAAATATAAGTTTTCAAGAGGTTCTACATGTATAATATCACTGTTGCTCATTGCATTAGCTTTAAGCTATCCTCAATAAGGCATTAAAGTATACAATATGGTGATAAAATTTCAACATTCCCCTCCATATAAATATCTTTTTTTTTCTGACAATAATTTTTCAAAGTTGACAAATAGTCAACGATTGGAGTTTAATCAGTTTTGACAAGTTTTAAGAAAATAACAACTAAACGAATCAAATTGGTTCAAATAAAAATTTGAAAAAGTTAAAAGAATTAATTTAGAATATTGTAAAAGAAAAAATAAAGAAAAATGATGAAAAAACATAAACGGGGCAGGGCGGGGTAGGGCTTAGCAGGGCGGCGCGGGGAGGGGCGAGGCAGGGCAGGGCAAAAATAAGGGAAAATATTAATTGGGGCAGGGCAGGGCAAAAATATGAGAAAATACTAAATGGGGCAGGTCAGGTCAAAATGTTAGTAGGCCAAGGCTTGGCCGGCCCCGCCCCGCCCCGCCCAACTCTTTTGCCATCCCTATAAGTAATTTCTATACAATATGAGTTTAAAACATAGATTATGTATTAGATTTTAACATGTAAAATTGTGAAAATCATGTGTTTAGATGAAAAACTTAAGTTTTGATAAAAATGGAATTTAACCACGAAAATGGTTATGGAATTGAGTAAAAATTTTATATTTGAGTTCGTGAGGCTATGAGTAAACACTTTCTCCAAAAAATTTCGGAATCCGGGCCCGTGGGCCCGTGGGTAAATTTTAGAAAATCCTTCAATTGGGGCCAGGTAATAACTCTAATAGTTAGAATATGAACTTTTGAACATGTCTTGATTAATTTATACAACCTTTGAATAGTTTCGGATTGTTCGGCAACAAGTTGAGGCATTAGAGTAAAATTGAGGCCGGAAAGCGAGCTCTGAGATAAGATAAGTCTCTTGCCTAACCTTGTAAGAGGGAATTTACCCCATAGGTGATTTAAATTAATATTTCTTCTAATTGTGGGGGCTACGTATGCACGAGGTGACGAGAGTCTGTGCATAGATACTAATTATGTTTATGTTCGGGTAGTTTAGGACCCAAATCATGAAATACTTGTCATGTTTGCAATCTATTTGTTAATTAAATTGCCTAAATTATATTGGAATTGATAAAGGGATTGTAAAAGAGTGAATTTCACTTACTTGAGTTTTGGCGGGTTACTTGACCGCTAATAAAAATTGTGCTTCTTTGTGTATTAGCCTCGTAAAAACTTTTAAATCGGATGTTTATAAAGTATCCTCTCTTCTTGTGGAGCGGGCCGAACGCCTCAACAGTAGAATATATGCATCTATGGTTTGTGCCGCACGACCCTTGGCAGTGTACACGTTATTCTGGATCGGGCCGTACGATCTCGGCATAAATCGTGCTTAATAATACTTAGAGCCTAATTATACTTGATATTATTTTATGGCTTGTGAGGTTTTGATTATTAATGATAGAAAATTGACTTGGAAATTACTAAATGTGAAAGAATTATTCATTCCTGCTTGTTATTGAGTTGTTATTATCATTTACATAGGTCATGCTTATTTAGAATTTATGTATTATTATTGTTAGCCCATAGTAAGTGTCAATGTCGACCCCTCGTCATTACTTCTTCGAGGTTATACTAGATACTTACTGGGTACATGTTGTTTATGTACTCACACTACACTTCTACACTAACCATGTAGGATCTAAGGCAGGTGCATCTGGCGGTCCCACCGGCACGCATCCCAAATATCCCGAGGCCTAGTGGTGAGCTGCTTCTTCAGTCGTTATGCAGCCACTAGAGTCTCTCTCTCTTGTATTTATATTCTGTCTACTTTATTTGGACAGTAGTAGAGTTTTGTATATTCTACTAGTTGCTCATACACTTGTGACACCATGTCTTGGCACACACACTAGTAGACTTTATGATTTTGGAGCACTTATATCGCTATGATTGCCTCTAAGTTGTCTTCGTTTCATTTATTGAATTTTCCACTCCTTAATTTATTATTAAATAGAATTTAATTACTTGAAAACTTATTAAAAGATAAATAACATGGTTTATTCACTGTGTGGTAACGTTGGGCGCCATCCCGACCCATAGTAGAAATTGGGTCGTGACAACATGGTATCAGAGCTCTAGGTTCACGTAGGTCTCACAAGTTATGAGCGGGTTTAATAGAGTCTTCCAGATCGGTGCGGAGACGTCCGTACTTATTTTCGATAGGCTATAGGGTGTTAGGAAACTACTCTTTATTCATCTCCTATCGTGCACTTGATGTGGTACTAAGTATCTTTCTCTTATTATCTCACAGATGGTGAGTGTATTGGTAAAAAAGAATTTCACACGTAAGCCATCTTTTGACAACTCAGCTAGTCACGTGGACACAAGAAAATACGACAGCCGGATGTGATTCTTTGAAGAGGTACGGAACAAAGAGGCACGATTCAGTAAACCCTCGAGCTTATCAGCCACGGGAAACTCAACCTGATCAAAAAAGGGGAGAGGCACGGTCAGAATGAATCTAGACAAAACTACGGGCAGATTCAAAGACCTACAATTGATTACTCGAACGTTATGTAACCGTACCCCAATTACCGTTATCCTTTGTAACACCTCATTAATGTCATAATTAGTCATTAATGAGCAACCATAGCAAGAGTTGTACGTTATAGGAATCTCCTATATAAGGGAGGGGAATACAGCTTGTAAAGGCATCTGATTCTCGAATATAATTGACTTCGCTTTTCTATATTTCTGCAATATTGTCTGTTATTCATTTTTCTCTATTTTCTTGATTATCAGTAACCCGTGTTCATCTTAAAAATAGCTTTAGTCAAAGGGTCTAATTCTTTGGTTAAACAAATAGGTTCCGTTATCGGGAGTCTGATAATTTTTGTTTACTTTCCAAGTGATATCCTCTGAATTATGTCAAATCCCAATGACAACAACCAGCAAAAAAGTGGAACCCCAGTTCCATCACCTTCAGGAACACCAGGTGGTTCGAGGGAACAATCCCCAGAAAGATCCAATAACAACAATGGTAATAATGATCAAACTGTGGAACAAGATCATGTAAAGCAAATGATTGCAGAGTATGTGAGCCAAGCTTTGCAAGAATTTGCGAGAGGATTACCGGCAGCGTTACCTACACCGCCGACGCCACCCCCAATAACACCATCACCATGGAAAATCCTCAATCTGGGTTGGAAAACTATGGAAGAGGAGATACTCATAATGAATCTCTCGAAACGAGACCACGTATATCCAATAACTTAGAATTACAAAATTTACTACTAACCATGCAGAAACAGATGAAGGAGCAGAACGATCACATCGAACAAATTCCTGGAGTACCACCTATCATCAAAGGCATTGATGTTGATAGATATTCTCAACAACCTTGGAATCCAAGTGCAGCATCCTTGCCTATACCCAAGAAGTTTAAAATGCCTGACGTTCCCAAATATGATGGAATAACTAACCCACGTGACCATGTGACTGCTTTCACTACTGGGGTAAAAGGCAACGACTTAACAAAACAAGAGATTGAATCAGTCCTTGTCAAAAAATTTGGGGAAACACTTACCAAAGGGGCCCTAACCTGGTATTCTCTTCTCCCTGAAAATTCTATTGACTCTTTTGCTGAGCTTGTAGATTCGTTTATAAAAGCACACTCTGGTGCACAAAAAGTTGAGAAGAGAATGCAAGACACATTCAAAATAAAATAAGGAGACATGGAACTACTCTGTGAATTTGTAGACAGGTTTCAACGAGAAAGAATGCAGTTACCCAGGGTGCCTGATAATATGGCAGCCATGGCATTTGCAAGCAACCTAAATGATAAAAGCTTAGAAGCCACGAGACGACTTAAGGAAAGTCTAAGAGAATTCCCCGCTACAACATGGAACAATGTATATAACAGGTACAGTACTAAACTCAGAATAGAAGAAGATATCATTGCTCGTTCGAGAGATGAAGATCATTCCAGATCCAGACGTCCTGAATCAATAGAAGATCAGGTAAAAACAAGTATGATCCTTACTTAGGACCCTCGGGACGCGATATTCGCCCCAGGTTCAAAAACACTAGGTCGGACTATAGACCACAAGGAAGAGATGTAGTATCCAGAAAATATCGAGATGAACGACCTAGAGGTAATACTCAAATTGGGGATCATACCTTTAATGTAAGTACTACTGGACTTTTCTCAATATTGAGGAACATGGAAGACAAGGTTAAGTATCCCAAAGAGATGCGATCAAATCCAAGTAGAAGGAACCCAGATCACTGGTGTGATTTCCACAACGATCATGGGCAAAAAACTGCGGATTGCAGATTTTTACAAGGTGAAGTAGAAAATTTATTGAAACAGGGCTATTTAACAGAATTGTTTAGCGATAAAGGTAAACAGGCATATATGAGGAACATACAGGAGCCCCCGAAACCTCCTTCTCCAAAACGAACCGTCAACATGATACACGGAGGTGAAGAAGTAAATGGAGTGATCTACAAAACAACCACAAAGTTCACAACTACACATGGGAAACGGGCTCGTGAAAATATGGAAGAAGACGATATAACCTTCGATGATGCAGATATCGGCAGATTAATGCTTTCGCACAATGATGCTCTGGTAATATCTTTACTTATTCATGACACTAACGTAAAAAGAGTGTTTATTGATCCAGGCAGTTCAGTCAACATCATTTTGCTAAGAGTCATGGAAGAAATGCTACTGGGGAATCAAGTAATCACAAGGGCACGAGCCATATCAGGGTTTGATAACTCTACGGTTATAACAAAAGGAGAAATTGAGCTTAGCACTTATGCTGATGGGGTGATCAAACGTACCAGGTTCCAAGTCATCGATACTGACATGGCTTATATCGTGATCGTGGGAAGGCCATGGATCCACGACATGAAAGAGATACCCTCCACGTTGTATCAGGTAATTAATTTCCCCTCTGAATGGGGGATTCAACAAATCAAAGGCGATCAACAGACCACAAGAAATATAAACTCAGTGGTACACTACAACAAGAAAATAGAGGTGGAAGAATTACGAGATAATGGAATCTCCCAAGAAGGTAACGCCGTCCAAATAGGCATGGAAGAAATTACTAACCAAATAGGTACGGAAGGTATTATTGCTGAAACATGTATGAAAGAAAATACTTACGAGAAGGGGAATCAAGTTACCACGGAAGGTGCAGATTCCAGACCGGACGTCATTCATGAATCGGAGGAAGATGAGCACATCAAAACAACTACGGAGGAGCTCGAAGCTGTTCCATTATCTGAACAAAAGCCTGAGCAGAAAGTGTAGATAGGCACGAGGCTAGGCCCCGCTCGAAGAGGTAAGTTAATTGATTATTTAAAGGCTAACATAGACTGCTTTGTGTGGTCCCACTCAGATATGACAGGCATCCCACCAGAAGTGATGACTCATAAACTAAATGAAGATCTATCCTTCGTACCTATTAAGCAGAAGAAAAGAAAGCAAGGACCATTCAAGAACCAAGTGATCGACGAAGAGGTACAAAATTTTTTGAAGATTGGTTCGATACGAGAGGTAACATACCCTAAC
>ML380870.1:99958-114893 GCA_005239525.1 Nicotiana knightiana | reverse complement strand
GGGGTTGGCCTGGTGGCAAAGGACTTGAGCCTTGGGGTTTGCTCCCTTTCAAGGTCTCAAGTTCGAAACCCACTGGGTGCAAACAATTTCCGAGGGCCATCGGACTGGGTAAAACCTGATTTAACCGTGGTGCACTTGCGGGAAACTCCTTGCCGAGGGCCTGTGCACCCCTGGGATTAGTCGGGGCTCTAAGAGACTCGGACACCCAGGGCTATCAAAAAAAAAAAAAGTATGGATTCACAATCATTCTTACCAAAACAAAAAAGTAATATACAATTCCTTTTTATCCTCTGGATGGAGTTTCTTGTGTGCTCAGAACATCTGGTATAGAGGACATTACTATAGATAGGAAGGTATAGAGGTCGAGAATAAAAGTAAAGGGCTAGGTAGCTGAGCAATGTCCTTGTTTGTAACAGCAGCTTTAGTACATTACTTAGTGTCATTTGTGTATTTTTGTACTCCTTGACTTTTGTTATTACTTATTGTTGCTTTCATTTGGATTTTTTGATTGCATAACCTAAAGTTGGTTTTGTATTTTCGCTTTGATTTTTCGATTGGTTTGCTTGTTGTTGCCATTCCTTTTATCTTTCTTAAGCCGAGGGTCTACCGGAAACGACCTCTCTGCCTTCTTAAAGCTTGGGTTAAGGTCAACGTACACACTACCCTCCCCAAACATCACTTGTGGGATTATGCTGGGTTTGTTGTTGTAGTTGTTGTTGTATGTTGGACTTCGATTCCAATAGGGCAGGGTTGCGGTAGACATGTTAGAGCTTAGCTCATGCTCAAATTTCATCTCTATTGAATTTGAATATCAAAATAGCGGATATAGTCATGATTCAATAGGTTAGGTCTACTTACTTTTTCTTTTATTGATTCAAATGGGTATGCCCATTTGTATAATGGAAAATGGGAGTATTAGGTGATTCAAGAAGTGACACATATTTTTCTGCATGGATTTTTAGGACATGGGTGTCCTTTGATTACGGATAGATTGTTGGACTCTGGATAGTAAATTTTCACTAAAATTAGGCCTCAAACTTGTCAAGAAATATTGGGGCTTCATTCTTATAAAGATTTTTAAAAATAAAAGCTTTTAGGCGTGAACACTCCAAGGCTTATAGTTCAGTTGTACTAGTAGCATTCTCCAACACAATAGGTGTGGGTTCTAGTCTCAGGGTCCCTTTTCTCCTTCCCTGATCCCAGTAAAAATTGAAAAACAAAAAAATCTCTCCAATTTGTGGGCTTAAAACTTGAGATGATGAATACAATTGAATTTGATGGACAACCTTCGTTCTATGTCAAACTTGAAGTGGAAGAAAAAAACTTCGTTCAGACTTTTGGTGTTGTCCTCTTGCTTCGCTGCATCGTTTCGAAGAGTTTTATGTTTCTTTTTCACTCCATGATTGCTTCACTAAACCAGATCCCAGGTGGAACAATTAAGGTGCACACAAGTTGGTTCGAACAATGATGTTATTAAAAAGCATCCGAAAAGAAAAGGAATAGAAAAAAGAAAGATTTAAATATAAATCATGTCCAACTCATATTGGTCCCTTGATTTTTTCATGAAGTACTAGCTGCCTTTGGTGTATGGTACATCCCTCGTGCCCGTTCTATGCTACTTGCTTGATGGTAATGAAATTGTTTGCAAATACACTTTTGAAACTATAGCCAATGTGGTGCAAAGTGAAGAATAGGCAAGAGAAGATCTTTCTTTCCTTTTTTGCCAACTCTTTTGCAACTCTCAGTTGGGCTTAGATTACAAACACCAGTATGAGCAATTAATGGGAGTTGCTGAATGGAGGTGAATTTAGTTATTACAAGGATCTGTGTCGCTGCAATTTATAATATTAATAATTATATATACTCTGTCCGTTTCAAAAAGATTGGCACCATTACTATTTGGGAAGTCTATGAGGTTGTTCTTTGACCATGTTTTTCTTAAATATTTTATAAATATTTTGAATTATGAATTATTATGACTTATAATACTTTTTACGTAGTTTCCTAATGTAAATTTTATTTTCAAAAAATTGAAAAATCTATGTCTAAATTCATAGTCAAAGTTAAGGACTTTGAATCTCGTACTCTGAAGTAATGCCAATTTTTTTGAAATAGAGGGAGTACAAGAATAGGAAAGAGAAGATCTTTTTCTCCTTGCTTTTTGGTGCAAACTAGTTATTGTACAAGATGTAGATGTTATTTTAGACGAAATGGCAGTTTTGGATAGCCTGTAGTTACACCTGTTGTGCACTGGCTTAGTGCAAATAGTTGTAAAATATATCATAGATGAGTTTTAGTATCTAGGCCTAGCATCATACCCTTGATAAATACTACTCCCTCTGCCCCAATTTATGTGACATCCCAAAAAGTATGGCACCTTTCTCTTTTTGAAAACTATTTAATTTTAAGATCTCCGTTTTACCCTTAACATCATGCCCTTTTAGGACCCTCACCACTAATTATGAATGAAAAGACGTGTGGAGCTCTCATCACCACTCATTTAAAATGATAATTTTGGTACTTTGCATATATTTGACTATCACGTCAAAAGTCTTCTTTAATTTGTTAAATTCCGTGCTTAGTCAAACACAATCACATACATAGGAAGGAGTATTGCTTTTGATGGTGTGGAATAGAAAGATAAGTTCGTAGTTAGCCAAATCGTCTTAATGCGTCATGGCTGCTCTGTTTGCTTAGTTCAGGAGGATTTTGATCCGACCAGATTGCGAGCTTTCATGTTCGCTCGCATCTACTCGTATTTTTAACTCATACCTGCATTTGGCCACATCATATTTATAAATCGTTTTGATGAGCTATGGACTGCTTTCTCGTTAAATTTGGCAGGATATTCGATCATACCAAGTTGGAAGCTTTTCTGTTCCCTCATACCAACTCCTTCCCCCCCTTTTGGGTGAATATTCACTCATATCTGCATTTGCAAGTTTGCTATGCTCATAGATAGTTGCAGTTTCGCTATAAAATTCTGTAAACTCTTTTTTGTTTTGTTTTGTTTTCGAAAAACTGAAATAAATTAAATGCCTATTAGTCTAGTATCTCTATTACCTCATGGAGGCTTTAGAGGACAATTCGTGTTATCTTTCATATTATTTTTGATCATTTTTTATAAATTAACATTTTGATGCCCTTGGCAGGTTTCTTGTGTCATTTGGGGGAAGGTATTTAGGGAATGATATCAGTGTTACACCTTCATGTAGTAAAAATGAAGGTGGATCTGGTAGCATGGAGCATCAATTATTAAAGATACATGTCCATAGGACTGAAGCAGATCTTTTTGGCCCCGCTTTTGTTGAGGTAGAAGTTCTAACCAAATATCTTCTTTTATCCTCATTCCAATTTTTGTATGTTTGCTTATAAATGTATCATTCCTATAATTAGCACCATGCATCATGTCATTGTATTTTCTTGTATATATTCTTAACGGAAACTACTAGAGGAATAACATTTGAAAAAGACCATTCTTAAAAACAATGTTAGAAAAATTCTGTCGCACTTTTTTAGAGAAAATTCTTGTCGCATTTATTGATTTTATACGCTCCCTGCACTGAAAGAGAAGGGCTAATTATAATCTTCTAGTGTATGGTTGAGTTGAGGCATACGAGTGACAATCCAGATATTCCAGGTTCAAATCCTAGTTAAAACACTCAGTATGAGTCTATTTGCTCCTGCCTTTGCGGGCAGCCTTACCCGGCACATGTATTTGTGAGCTGTAGAAAGTTTCTCCCGGATTAGTCGAGGTGCATGCAAATTGGCCCTAACATCAACATCATTTATATCTAAAAAAAGGCAGGGGTGCTAGCTATACTTTTGTATCTTTTACTACAGCACTTTCTTGGTGCTAGACTGCTAGTTTTCATTGAAATGAACCTTAACTTTCTAATGTAAAGGTCTATCCCAACTGAATATGTGCGCTGATGGAGTAATAAAGAGTGCGGAAGATTTCAATTGTTCACGTATTTAATATCTGGCACCTATCTTTGTGTTTCACTCATCTTGACTGTAAAAGATTCAACCTGGTCTATTTTGTAGGTCGAGAATGAATCTGGCTTATCTAACTTTATTCCCATCCTCGTTGCGGAAAAAGATATTTGTGCAGAAATGAAAGAAATACAACGGAAGTTCTGTTCTGGAGGGTCAGAACACACTGCTGTTTGTTCTCCTTGTGAAGATTCCACGTGTAGAAAATCAGAATTCTCAGAATTTATGTTGGATGTGGCATGGTTACTAAGGAAGCCTTCATCAGAAAATGTTCAGATTGTGGCGTCTGTACAGATGCAGAGATTTAATTATTTGTTGGACGTTTTAATGGAAAGTCAGTCGACTATTATTTTGAGAAGAGTATTGTCTTATTTTGAGAATATGGTGAAGAGAAACTTGTTAGCTGGCATCAGTGATGCTGAAATGAGGCTTTTTAAGAGGAATATTCATGAGAAAAATAATCTGCTCAAGGAAAGATTGCAGCTAAAGGAATATTGTGCGGGAGATGCGGGACAAATTATTCAGGAGGCAAATAGTTCTAGTGAAATCTTCCAAAATCATATGAAGTCTGTTTTTCCAGTTATCAATCAGGTGACTGTCTCATTTCAACCATTGTTATATTATTTTAGAGTATGTTGCAGAATTGAGTTCTGCTATTAGTTTCTAATTAAATGCTTTAATTTAGAATAATATTTTATGTTTATCTTTGTGCTGGTGAATCAAACTGTTGATACATAAAATATGCGTCGGCTTTGAAGCCCAAAGTGAACTTGTTCTTCGCTAGGCTTGAACATGAGCAAGCCTAGCCCATCTAAAATGAGCTTGACTTGGTGTAATGTTCAGTTCGTCGCTTGAATGGATGCAAAGCGAGAGATTATCGCTTCATGGATGACGTTGTGCGCTTCAAAGTTCAAACGATGATGCACAAAGTGATTCCCACTAAAAATAGTTGGTTCTTTAAATCTCAACTTTGAGGAGTTGGGTTAATATCGGTATTATTTTATATTGGATACTGAAATTAGTTGTTTTAATTGCAATTATATCATTATGGCATTCATATATATTTGATATCTTTTAATGTTGTTAATTGTGTACTTCCCTTCAAAGACGAGTGCGCTTCACTTCTCGCTTCAAACCCCATGGATCTTGTTGCTCTTTTGCACTTTCTGCTTTTAACTACATATTCTATGCACTTGTGGTAAATAAAATAGTCATTTATTTTACGTTACAGATTCGAGTAATGAGTATATGAATCGCTTTTTGCCTTCGGAATGTCTCTTAGCAGCTCATTTTTTGTTCTTACTATAGTAAGACGTGTTTTCAGAGAGTGATGACTCATACCTGATGCTAAAGATATTTGTGGCTTCATAATATGTAGGACGTGGAGGTACCAAATGAGCATAACCTAGAGTTTGGTTCGGCTTATTGGGAAAGCACTTCAACAGTCCCACTTTTGGATGCACAATTGGTATTGAGAGTGAAGGAGCAGTCAGGGAAGCCTTGTGGCTTCTTGGTTAGAAAGACAGTTTTGACGTCTCGTACTCTTGTGTTTGTAATCACTGGTTTTGCTGTGTGTCTTGGTCTATGTGCAACCTTCCTGCACCCCAGAAAAGTTGGTGATTTCGCTATGACAATTCGAAGGTGTCTGTTTGACAACTCTTAAATTGCATGTACAACTTTTAACCAAATGACCTGTCTGCCGTTACAGAATCTAGGGGGGATCTCCAGCACTCGGTTCCCCTGCCGTGACTGGTCTTGTATGATATTCCTGTGTTTGCTACGATTGTATATCAAGAAACTGGAAAATATTCCTGCCTTTGCTACCACTGCATCTCAAGAAATTGAACAGCATGGAGTGGAGGGGTACTGGTTAGTTTCTGACCATTAAGACCAAATGCCTACTGGGAGACATGCTTTGCGGCATCCTTGATGTATTATACAAACTGTGCTCTGTAAGCACAAAAACTGTATTAGCTGTATAGCTTCACTTGTTACTTTGTACAAGTTCATGGGTAATCACCGTGGACTTCACTATAAATTTATGGTTAGTGACATCAGTTGTCCTCGAAAGAGCAGATACACATTAGCATTTGCAGATATTGCTTGTGCTTAACAACTTTAAGGGATTGAGCTAGGACTCTTTGAACATTTTGAAGTGAATATACGTATAAGAGGCGGGCCTATTTGGCCACGAAATAATCGATTCAATATTCCAGTGCTGAACTAAATATAAGTTTGGGCAAAGAGTGTTTGCCAATTTGTATTTCACGTGAAATTTTGAAATAGTGATGTGAAGGTGTATTTCGAGTGTAGTGTTGGTTTCCATTCAGAAAATTTTAATATTCGCAAGTCTTGTGCAAGTGAAGTTCACGGTCAAACACAACTTTAGCGTCTGCTAACTTTTTGGCCTATTTCAATTTCAACTCATATACTGTTGAAGCTGAAAATTTTGATTAAGAATCTTGGATCAACCGACCATAATGAAAATGAAAGGTTAGAAGCCCTGCATTTCCTCTTCCTCTGAATAATAATAAATAGTATATAAAATAAAGAGCAAAATTCATTTGTAGCTACTCGACCAGAACTTATATCACCTGGTAGCCACAAAATGACTCTATACAAGTCATAGCCTAAAAACAATAATAAGGGCTATTTTTCTTTCTGCTCCTCTGGTCCCTCACCGCAAATTATTGAATTTGGTGGGAATGAAAAGGCGGTAACCCTATCACAGCAAGGCAAGTTCAGTTGGCGGACCACTTTTTGCCGGGGGCGGAATCGTTTTTGTAGTAAAAAAAGCTTANCTAACGGATTCGGGTCCATAACCATGGGTTCCAATGCACGAGATCTTGTAGCACTTACCAATGAGGTCCTATCGATTAGTATTACACAGAAGAAATCAATTATAGACACTAATACAATTAGATCCGCTCTTCATAGACAAACTTGGGATTTGCGATCCCAGGTAAGATCGGTTCAGGATCATGGGATCCTTTTCTATCAGATAGGAAGGGTTGTAGCACAAAATGTACTTCTAAGTAATTGCCCCATAAATCCTATATCTATCTATATGAAGAAGAAATCATGTAACGAAGGGGATTCTTATTTGTACAAATGGTACTTCGAGCTTGGAACGAGCATGAAGAGATTAACGATACTTCTTTATCTTTTGAGTTGTTCTGCCGGATCGGTCGCTCAAGATCTTTGGTCTTTATCCGGACCCGATGAAAAAAATGGGATCACTTCTTATGGACTCGTTGAGAATGATTCTGATCTAGTTCATGACCCTTTTCTTCTGTTCTGTTGATATAACCGGCCGAATGATTCTTTTCCTTTTTGTTTGAATAACCCATTCTCATTATCTTTAATAAGTAAAGTAGGCAAACCTATAGGTCCATGAATATCGTCGGATATTAACTTCCCCGCTATTCTTGTAACTGTCATCTGTCATTCACGCAAGTGTGTCCGCACGCCCCTGAGTGGGCTTCGGCAGGGTCGAAGAAGATGTGTAAGACACCGATGGGCTCCTATAGAGTTCTAAATATGTTAATATCATTGTTGAAGCCTCCTCACGTCAACGATCGGTTGAGGTCACAACAATGCCCTCTTGCTCACTTGTNCCACTTCATAAGAAGGGCTGATTTGGTTGAAGCCTCCTCACGTCCACGACCGGTTGAGGTCACGGCAATGCCCTCTTGCTCACTTGCCATGATGTCTCGCCCAAGCACGTTACCCTCCTCGTAACCGTGCTCTGATAGAAGGCTCGAATTTTCAATAAATATCATAAGAGAAGATGCGCAAGCAAAGAAGGTTGTGCATCTTTTTTTTTTCCATGCTTTCCGTTGGTCAAAAAATCATGTTTCCCTTCCCATCCTGCTTTGCCGATTGTTGTGCTCGTGTCAACCAAACCCTCAAGTGCCGTAAATCTGCCCTGGGACATTGGGTTTGTTGGCATTATAGGTAGCTTTGCTGGCGAAGCGGTTAATAATAATTTCAACCATCTCACTTGGTGATGGAAGTTCACCCAAGTTGCGATGCCACAATCTTCTAACTAGTCGTGCCTTCTCCGATTCAATCAGAGGGCTAATCTGTTCGGCCAAACGATCTTTTTGTTCTTTAATATTGGCCAATTCATGTTGATCCAAGGCTCTTTCGATCTCGGACCGAAGTGTCGAAGGTTTTGGGCCTGTAGCTTTCCCCGTCCCCCCTTCTCCGGGCGGTACTTGTATGGAGGGTGAGCCACCTGAAATCGGGCTTGAAGCTCTCACCTTACCAACAAGCCGACTGATAACTGCTGATAAATATGCAAATCAAATGACGAGGAGCAACAAGAAGAAGGAAATAAAGACCCAGAGGTCCTAAAGCAAGGTCAAACGAGGAATCTTTTTATGGCGGTTTTTCCTTCTAATGACCGGCATATCTGTAATTCTTTTCTCTCAGATGAAGCAACAAGCAACAGTCCGTAGAACCTATAAAAAGGAGATGGTTGTGGTACTATAAAAATAATCCAGACATTTGTCGTGTACCTATTATGGAAAGCGATTGGACTCTGTCTCTTTTGCTTTCCTTCTCTTTTTTCTTTGATGAATTGTTGTTAGAAACTGTAGACTGCGCAAGAAAGGATTCGGGCAATAAAAGTAAAATACAAATAAGAGTTATGGCATTCAATCTCATATTGCAAGAAATCCAAGAATTTCTGGGGGCACTAGCACGAGAAAAAATGGTTGAAAAGTCTACTGTTTGAAATAGAGTAAATCAACCCAAAATCCCAGGAGCTAATCCAAAATCACATACTCGATTGACAAGCATATCTTTTATAGCTGCTTTATCTGCCTGACGTCGTGTAAACCGGAAATGGTTTTTAGGGGGATCTGGTCAAAAAATCGGTCGGCGCCCACCCGACTAGAGGGACTGAGAAATTAATTGAGTACAAAACTTATCTTCAAGCTATATCTTATTCTGATCGTTCAGAGGGCGTATTTACCCGCTAACTAACACAAGGAAAGAGTCGTGGAATCTTCTAGTTCTTCCTATTTGACCTGAAACCAATCGATCTAGCCATGAGCAGGTTGAAGGGGTATCAGAGTGGCAACTTCCTATCACACAAGTTGCATCTGCAAGCGCTTATCAGATAATTAGTTACTTCTTGTTAGATTTTGATATAACTAATTGTACGAATCTTATTCCAACTAAAGGTGATAAGGAGACTATAAAGAATATAGGTATTAATGACGTTTACGACTTCTTTGTATCGGAGATTCAAAAGTTCTTTATTGAGGAAATTAGTACTTTCTACTATCCTCACGCGATTATTATTGTTGTATGTCCCGGGTTTGATAGAAAAAATGTTAAATCTCTCCTAATGCCATTGATCTATGGAAAGACAACATACACCATGGTAGATGATCTCCATAAACATTACTCCGGTTTAATAGGGAAAAAAGAATGCTTGAAGCTTTGAAGCCGTAGCTTGCTGGTTTTCCATCATCCAATCCACAACAAATCGAATGAAACCTGGCGAAAAAGAAGTGAACACTTTGCCGAGGAACAAAGCTTCATGTAAAGAAGAAATGAATAGTATCGTCTTAGAGTTAGATCTTGATGGGGATATCACAACTATTCTACCAGGTGGGGGGGGGGGTGCTTTTTTTTCTCATTCGATAGAGTTGGATTGGAAGAGCATAGGTCGTTCTAATCTCGGATGAAAATATTCCTAAACTAAAGTCAAGGAGGAAAGTTCCATCGTGTTTTCGAGCCGGGCTGCTATTAACCAAAAAGATACCCTCCTCGAAAGGCTATAATCTATTAACATCTCGCGATAAGAATAACTTTAATATTTTATTGGGTGAAAACTACCAAGACCAGTTTCGATCTCTAACTAACTAACTTACAACATAGGCCGGAAGAGAGATATTCAGAAAACCCCATTTCCTGTCTTAAGAACCTGACTCAAAAGAGAAAAGAAGGCGGACTAAAAGAGATCTCACTTTCGACTATTGAACTTGACTTTTATATCCAGATTGGAACTGGACTTAAACGTCTTTGGATCCTACTTAGTGTCGGCTTTCACTCCACTTTCACTTTTATATCAACGACGTCGACTTGCACTTGCAATATAGAATTTGACTTTCCGGAATCCTTGCTAGGCTGCTTTCGGTTGGTTTCATAAAGGGGCTGTTCACTACAAGCTATCAGCGCTGTCTTAGATTGAACGTTGACTTATCTTATTGCCGTTCAATCTCTAAGACATGTGGTTTNAGGTCGAATAGTTCCTGTCCCATTCATACTACTGTTGGCTTATGTGCTATGTCTAGCGGCTGGTGAATCCTACCCAGTATCGGGATTGGGTAGGATATTTCCTCGGTTTCCGAGAAGGGTTTTAATGGCGACCGGACTCCTCTTCTCTGGAAGTCTAATGGTTTGGGGGACGTCGATTCCCTGGATTTTCTGGCTTCCCTTCAACCAGCCACTCTTTTAGTTCCCAAAATATATAGAATCCAGAATCCTTTTAAGCGCCTTATCACGAAAGTGACCAAGCAAGCAGATGATGATGGTTCAGCCGGTAAGCTTTTCCTTAGCTTTCTTTTATTGATCCAGCCTATACCTATTTACTCTTGCTTCCCGCGGCCGGGCCTCTACCTCATATAAAATCCGGTTTTAAAGATGGGATTCCTATGGGAAATAGGGAAGTTTAAAGCGATAACAAAGGCCTTAGGGAATATGATCTCTTTCTGCGTCTACTAATGCTTTTGAAAAAAGCCTTTGGTTTGGCTTGTTTAATTGATTCGTACGTAATCCAAGAGCTTCATATATGGGATTTATTTGGCAAAGGAAAGTCAATAGAAAATATGGTAGCTATTCTAGCAAGTCTTCTGTGGAGGAGTAGCACTAGGCTAGTAACTTATTACACTAGTCTCGATTCCTCAAGGTCGTACGAGCTGTAATAGTAGTAGAAAACCCCCCCAAAACCAGGGGACCCATCGGAGCCTGCCTTATAAAAGTCTTATGGATGCATCTGGAGGCTCACGAAGAAAGCAGGGCTCAACAAAATAGAAAGTATCATAGTACGTCGTCCTTCCATGAAATGGCCTCACAATTAAGACAAATTAATGAATCCTCTATCAGAACCGCGTGGGCAAGGTATTGAGGGAAGCTTTCCTATTTCATGGAGGTAAAAGGCAGGCACACTTTGAGTCCCAAACTTTCTGTTTGAAGAAAATGCTGGAAGTCCAAGATGGTGGTTTGGAACATCCAAGAGGATACCTTATCCATGCTCTCTTCCCTTGGTAAAGAGGAATTTCAAGTCTAAATCAATCATTTGATAAAACAAAAAAAATACTTGGCCCTTAGAGGCAGCGGCTGGGAAAGCGGAGGAAATAGGAAGACCAGGAACGAAGTCAAAGGCCAATTCTAATTTCTCCTTAGAAATTTCTCCAAGCAAGCGAAGGTTTATGTGGTAATCTCCGCGCGTCCTTCCCATGCTTCGTGACAACGGCGGTACCCCAAAATAAAGGGGCCAGTCTCTTCGTGCCGGGGTATCCCAATCCGGATGCCACAAAAAATTAGCGAAGCCTTTTTCTTAAAAGACTTTCTGCAACCGGTGAGAAAGCGGATGACTTTAGGGCTTAAAGGAACACCTTTCCCTTTGATGCAGCTTTCACAGTCCCACTCCTCCTCAGACCAGACTGGTCTGCATTGCCGTACCTTAATACCTTCGCCCCGATGTCCTGTCTTAAGGTTCCCCCGAGCTACTTTATTAAAGCAGACTTTTGCTCATCGTCTGCACTTGATCTCTCTTGTTGGTGATTGTGTTTGGTAGCTCTTCGGTGTATCGACATCCCCGTTTTCCACTCGATAGATCCCGCAAATATGATGCTAATTCGTGGGTGCCTATTCTTCGATCCAAACTGGTGATTCAACACATTCCCTTCTCTAGTCAGGAATGGATTCAGGGATTCCAACTCAAGATAAGTGCACCTACACGCCTTCATCGATGTTGTATTTTTACCGGAACGCCGAGAGCTAACTATCGAGACTTTGGACTATCCGGACATATAGTCATGAAATGGTTCATGCATTGAATTGGAGAATTCCAGAACACGTATCAGAGAGTGCTCCAATGGCAGTGGGGGCACAATTGAGATAATTTTGACGATTAGAAAAGAAAAAGAAGAAAGTTAGTGTTCAATGAGCTCGAGATAGCTGCGTGATGAGAGGAAGGGACGCCGGGTATAGTCTTTCTTTGGTTCCAGCCCCCCGATTACACCAAAGCACACCAGTCAACATTGTACTATAGCGCTTACACCTGTGAGTTGGGAAAATAATATCGTATATTAATTGTTTTTGAAATGTCGATTTTCCTGTCTGCGCTAAGGGGATAAGGAAAAAGAGAGGGGCCCTTAGTATGTGGAAAAAAGGCAAAGATGCAGGAGAGACCCCACTTTATTATGGATTCTCCAGTTACCGAAGATTCAAAGAAAATGAATAACGAACTATGATTCCCAGTTCGTTAATCAATAGAAGATACCCACGGGTTACTTCGACGTGATCCTTCTTTATTTTCTCCTTCCACTCTTGCCTTGCCCCTGTTGTTGGTGAGTGAATAGTTATTAGTGCCTTTCTTAGTGGCTTTACTGCTTTACCGGTTGAATTTCCTATCAACTGTTAACCCTTTGCGCGAGTCTCCGTGCTATTGAATCAGAAGCAATGAAGAGAAATGAAAGAAACTTTTAAAAAGGTAACTGAATGCGTATCCGTGTGGCACTTGACTTTCAGGAAGATAATTGGGATATCGCTAAATGGAGTATATCGCTAGAAACAGAAATTACGATTGAATGGACATATGTCTTCTTTAAGAAAGTAAGGCACTAGGCGTAGGAGAAAGGACAACATCCCTTTTTTTTTTTTTACTTTTGCTGCAATAGAGGAGATTTCCATTGGACTAGTTAATGTTCTATAGGAACTAGATGATCCTATTTGGTCAAACCTAGCACAAGGGAACCTTCCCATTCAGATAGAAGAAGATGCCGATATTGGCAGAGGTATTGATGCCTACTTATAGTCGTTACCAAAGCTCCCGAAGAGAAAGAAGTCTTTGCTGCTTGACTGCGTGAACCAGGTCCAGGTCTTGCATTTGGCATTTTCGCTGTTGACGTCCCATCGAGTTAGCTAGTTAAGGGTGAAAGGAATTTAGGAATAAATAGAAGGCATAGTCCTTGTTAGGAATTCCGGGTAACTTTCTGTATTCCTTAAGGTTACAGGTGAAGCTGACTTCCTGCGGTAGCCCCTTGGACCTTAGCCTATTAAGGGTTCGGTTGTCACGACCCAAATCTAAACAATGTCGTGATGGCGCCTATAATAATACAAGGCAGGCCTATTTCCCAAAATACTACCAATTGAATTATGAGAGTTAAGTAAAAACATTCCATATTAGAAGTTTCCATAAAAGTCAACCATAATTTCAAATTTGAAAAACAAAAATGCGGAAAAACGAGCCTCAAACATCGGGGTGTCACTAAGTCATGAGCGTTTAAATCCATAAACTAATACATCACTGTCTAACTGTCAATACTACCCAAAAGAGAAAATAGAAGATATAAGGAGTAATAAGGTCTTGCGGACGCTAACAACTACTTGCAGTCTCCGAAGATAAGCCAGCCTGCACTCGCCGCGCTCAGACTCATCTGGATTTGCACATAAAGTGCAGGGTGTCATATGAGTACAACCGACTCAGAAAGTAACATAAATAAATAAGGAATTGAGTAGTAGTGACGAGCTAAGCAAAACAATTCAATAATTACTTTTCACAATTAAGGATAAACATGAGTAAAAGGTAAATTTCATGAATCAACAAATACTACAAGGAAATTAGCAGGTAAATGCAACAACAACAAAATAAAAGAAACCTCACATGCAATGTCACTCAATCCCTCAACCCTCAATGCACGCGCTCAATAGGTACCTGCGCTCACTAGGGGTGTTCAAACTTCGGAGGGGCTCCTACAGTCCAAGCGCTGATCTGCACGGACAACTCACGTGTTGCACGGACAACTCACATGCCATCATATCATATCTGGATCCTCACGGACAACTCACGTGCTATAGTACAATCTGGATCCGCACGGATAACTCACGTGCTATAGTACAATGTCTCACACAGTCCCTCGGCCTCACTCAGTCATGTACCTCTCTAGCCTCACAATTTTCATTAAAGAAAGGGAAAGCAGTCCAAATCAAGTATTACAGTGTATCGGTAAGATAATAGAGACTGAGGTAAACATGTACAAGAATTTCTATGACTGAGTACAATAATGTGCGCATGAATAAAGCCTAAGCATGATATCTAACATGAAAGTAGTCAAGTTTAACAGACATGTAAGCACATAAACACAGATAATGGCTATTAGGCCTCACAGCCTCACGGGACGGACCAAGTCTCAATCCCTCACGGCATACACCCACACGCCCGTCACCTAGAATGGGTATCACCTCCAAACTCTCACATGATATCAATTCTCCGGGTTTATAACCTCAAAGCCAGAGTTAAAACTGTTATTTACCTTAACAGCATAGAATCCTACTCCGGGATGCCCTCGCCCCCCACGGTCTCCAAAAGCTCCGAATCTAATCACAACTAGAACAATACTATCAACATAAGCTAAAGAAATGAGTTACACAAGAAAAACTACAAAAATAGGCTAAAAACCCGAAATTGGCTAAACCCGGCCCCCAAAACTTAGTCGCAGAACTAGAAAACTCATTCACTCCCGAGTCTAACTGATGTGTGGCTAGAATTCATGATTTTAAGCATTATATACCTTGCATTTTATGTGCTTTAATGATAAGAATACACGTCGTATGTGCCTAATGAAGTTTATTTAATGTGTAGGTGAGTTGGAAATGGAAGCCGAGCTAAATGAGAGCATAAACGTCGGAAAATACG